>JAOWBL010043361.1:0-17794 GCA_028564865.1 Zenarchopterus dispar | reverse complement strand
CGTAGTCGCGTCTCAACTTTGATAATCTTTAATCTCGAGTTTGATTTCATCCACCGACCACTGGAAAAAAAAGCATCTCTTTAGTTCCTCGAAGCTAAACTACCTTCATCAGCTCGTTGCTAACCTTAAACCTGCTGCTCTGGTTAGGTCACGTACTCGGTAACATTTCTAGAGCATCTTTTTTATTTTTATTTTTTCCTGTAAATGAAAAAGCATTTCAGCTGTCGGTTTGAAGTGGGTCGATGAGTTCGGGGTTGAACGGACCTTCTGCTTTTGTCACTATGAGCAAACCCTTTTAGTCATTTGATCCATTAAAACCATTGATCAGTGGCGTTTTAAAAAGGTCGCGGTGGGCTGTAACCCTAACCCCGAATCAGTGGACTCCCCCAGGTCCTCTACAGGCCCCGGACAGTTTTCATTACTGCTGACCACGCCGCGTCAGTTGATCTGAGACCTGAAGGAAAGTCGTATTAGTAGACACCCGTTCGGGTTTGGGAGGCAGCAGCAGCCATCGGGGCTGTCGCCCAGTCGCAGAATCCACAAACAAAACCCAATTAGAGACGTGGAAAAACGGCGACGGCGAGGAGAGGTGGGCGGGGCCGGTTCCTGCAGGACCTGCTGAGCTCCAGAGGCTCCGCAGATGTGAGTCAGTCTGGAATATGACTGAAATATAACATCATCGAGATGAATTAATAATTGCTGTGGAAACCTTATAAATGATAAAGACTGCTGAGCGAGGGGTGTGCCCCTCCCCACCCCCACCCTCACCTCCACCCTCCCCATGGTAGCTGGTACCAGGATGGAAGGCGCCAGACCGAGGCGCGATGTGATCCCAGAAGGCCTTCAGCAGACAGGGTGAGGTAACGGGAGTCCCTGGAGCGGCGCCGAGGGAGGCGGCGGGGTTGTTGTTCATGCGTGTGCGTCTGAAGGCGGGGTTGTTGTTCATGCGTGTGCGTCTGAAGGCGGGGATCCGAAAGGTCGGGGCCAGCCGTGTCTTCCGCTTGACTTCACCTGAGACAATAAGTCAGCCTGGCAGATTTGTGCCACCGGGGGTGGGGGTGTGGGGGGTGTGGGTGGGGTTAGTAAAGGTGATAATGAGCCATGGGGATTGAAAACACGGCGGTACACACCCAGTCGCACACGAGCACGCTTCATAAACAGCTTTTATCACGAGTGAGGTGAGGTAATGAACTGGGCAACGCCGTGAGCTTTCAACCAGCAATTACTTTAATTTTCGATTTGTTGTCAGAAACCGAGATGATTTTTTTTTTCTCTCTCTCTCTCCATTAAAAATAAAAGCGTCTGCAAACATTGTGTAAAAAAAAAAAAAAAAGATCTAAAGCACATAATTAAATATAAAAAAAGGGCACAGTCATCTCTGTCAGGAGCACTTTCAAACACGCAGCGTTAACTTTTATTAATGTTGTTTTATGTTTGATTCCGACTGTAGTCTCAACCATGGGGGGGTGGGGGGGGTTTTAAAGGTAGGCTAGGTGATTCTTTATCTTCTCATGACTGCTCCAGTCATGCTCGTGAGGTGGGGGAGGGGTGACACAGGGAGCATGGGAAGACACAGGTGGGAGGAGCCAGCTTCCTGTGTTTTGTTTATGTTTTGTTTTTAGGTATCCGCAGGTATGACATCATCCTAAAGTTTGTCCTTCCCCTAACGTTGATTTCTTTTTTACAATGCTGCCACAACAAAAGATACCAGACTTTATCGCTCACAACGTCTCATGTGGCGTTTAGTATGAAATGTGGAGTTCCTCAAGGTTTAGTCCTCGGCCCGAAATGATTTCACTTCTCTCATTTTTAAAAAAAGACTTAAAAATATTACATCATGACTCAGTTCTGTTTGTTTTTGTGAGAAGTTGGGGATCTTTAGATTCAAGGGTTTTTGTTATACTTTGTTAATGTTTAATTTTCTATAATTCTTAGTTTTTGGTTTTGTGTAAAATTTAAATAAAATAAGCTTTGGCTTCCAGCTGCACCTTTTTGGTCAGGATTTTTGGTTTTTTTTTGTACTTTCATTTGTATTTGTATGTCTTTACAGAGGTTTAAAAAAAATCAAACTTTATTTACACAGTACTTTTTGTACAATAAAATGGAACACAAAGTGTTTTAACAGTAAATTATGACTGAAATAAATAAATAAACTGAACTAAAAACAAATACTAAACGTTCTCATACTTGTGAGCTGAACTTTGTGATGAACTTGGTCGACTTTGTGCCATTTTAGAAACGGCTGCAAGACGTTTTTACTAATTTAAGCAACAAAGTCAATAAGTGAATGCATTAGCAGAAATTTCTATAATGGATTTTAATCAATCGAATCGATTAGTTGCTGCAGCTGTACGCCGGGGACAAAAAAATGTCAGATTAGGAAGGAAAACACTGAGACTTAACATCTAATGAAACTTGTTTTTAAGCAGCTTATTTCGATGCTGAGAAGCTCTTTTTTTTTTGAAGTCGGGAGTCAAAGAGATGTTGGAGTATGAGGAGTATGAGTTATTTAGTAAATATGTCATGACACACAAAGCTGAGTCAAAAATAGTCAATTACTCTTTATGTTCACCCGGTTTCTCCTTTTATATCCAGCTTTTCTGAAGAAATATAAACAGAGTGGACTTCGGACTGTAAAGAAAATTGTTTGGTGGGAACGTTTCTTCAGACGTCAACCAGTGGAGGCAAAAATAAAAAAGAAAGAGAGAAAAAAAATCAATGAACTGTAAAATTTTTACCTACAATTTGAATATTTATTTGGGGACAGAAATCCTCCTTCAAAGTCCATCCCTAGCAAACAAGAACCTTGAAATTGTCTTCTCAAGTTAAATATTTTCCCATTAAACTCGGCAAACATGTCAGATAGATGAAATTAATTTCCAGCAGCACTGAAATGGAACGTATGATTATACGCGGTGCGTTTAGGATTTAATGTCGCTCATTAAGCAGCCTTTCTCTGCAGCCCTTTCTGGTCTTTCCTCCCGTGTTTTTCTGTCCCCGTCATCCCGTGAGCTAGCCCTCCCCCTGTGGCCGACTTTTCCCTCGCGTGCTGCCCTCTGGCGTGGCCTGTCACGGTTTGTCCACGCTTCATTTGCTCATTACACATTCTGGGTATTTCACAGAAAAGGTTTCCCACTAACAGGTGTGGAGGGATGGAAAGTCGGGACGGCTCGGAAAAGGTTTCACGTTTCACCTTCACACTGTGGATCTCTGCACATGTGAGGAGGAAAAACCCCACTGGTGTACTGGTGGTCACTGCACAACAACAGTTTCTCACATCTCCATATACGGTGATGTGGCATCCACATCAGTGGGATCCACGTTTCATGCTATTTATGGAGAGCTTTAGCGTATATTTAACATTGAATTTTATTTTCATTGGGTTATATTTGAAAAAAAAAATCTCTTTCTGTGTTTGATGGGATTTAGTGGGATGTCTGAACTCAAGAACATAGACGTGATAGGACCCTGTGGCTTTGTTTCAGATTTGTTCTGTGACATCACAAATAGGGTTCTGTGACATCATCATCATCTCTATCTACACCCGACTTGATAACCTTCTGCATTTATAAGTGTCCCTTGGAAACGAGTGGTGCAAATCTCAGTGGCTTTCCATGAGTGGGATGCTGAAAATAAGGACATCAGGATCAGGATCTTGCTTCTAATTCATAAATACCGTAATTTCCGGACTATAAGCCGCTTTTTTTTTTTTTTTTTTTGAACGCTTTGAACTCTGCAGCTGAAACAATGATGCAGCTGATTTATGGACTTTTACTCGCTAATACATTTATCTTCGTCATATCAGACCAATTAAACTGTTCAAATTAAATCAAACACTAAATTCATCAGATCGTTTTACACTATTAAAGTGGGACTCTGCGTGGAGTGGGAGGGTTGGATGACGAGCGGCGAGAAATCGTTTACCAAAACTGGCCGAACTTTTACCCACGTCTGCCCGTGGATCCTGATGGCGTGGATCAGTGTCAAAAAACCCCCACTATCACCCACGAAAGGCTGGCCTGCTGCGTGATGAAGCTCAAGAGCGAATTTCTCTCAAAAGTGAAAGTGAAACTTAGAACGTGCTTGATGACGTCATTCTGAGTTTATTCAGTTCAGACACTGAAGAAGACGAGTTTAGTGGTTTTAGAGCGCAAGAGGAAGATGAAGATGGTGATCAATGACTCTTCTGGAAGACTACTGTGTTTTTGTTTGTTTGTTTGTTTTTTTAACCAGCTGTGCTACAGGCACTATTCAGAAAAAAACCCCCATTAATTTAATAATAGTTAAAAAAAATCCCACGTTACAAACGTGCACATCTGTGGATTATAGATGTTCAAAATCTTTTTTCTTTTTAAATTTTAGTGGGCGTGGCTTATATTCAGGCGTGTTCAATCGTCCAAACCTTACAGTCATTTTTATAAAAAGAATCCTATTTTTATTTGAAGCTCTAAAAACCATCACAGGAAGTTATGCAATACTGCAATACAACTTCCTGTTTGGAGTGGCCAGGCCTCGGGTCTGAAGCTCATAAAACCACCACGGATCCCCGCTAACTGAAACCAACATATTTATTTCTGAAGAGGGACTTGATGTAAATAAAACCTGGGGCGGAGGGGCGGGGGGATTTGACCAAAGTGTGTCCTAAACTTTACATGAAGACTTTGTGGAAAAAAAAAAAAGAAAAAAAGATGGACCATAACTCCTTGTTGGACCGAGGCTTTGATGATACAATCGCGCTATTCTGCTATGATGCAATATGTGAAGAAAGGATGAAAAAAAAAAGAAAAAAATCAATTCCCTCTATAAATAATCCTGTTCAAAGCAAAAGCCACCTTGGCAGCTGGTGTATTTTTGTCGATAAGCCTCAGTGCTGTCTCAGCCTATGGAGGAGGCTGTAAAACTGTAAAACAAGAACACACCAGTGGAAAATGACACACACACACACACACACACACACAGACACACTGTAGAAGAAGGTCATGCTGGTGATTGGGTTTGAATGATTGGTTTGTCCTTGTCTGCTCTTTCGAAGCTACACTCGTGTGTGTGTGTGTGTGTGTGTGTGTGAGGCAAATGAAATCAAATTAAATCCTTACTAAGCTCCCTTTATGACGATACATTTTGCTCAGAAACGGGTGAGAATGAGGGAGGCGGCACAAAGCGGCGTCGCCGTGATTTCTGGGCCGTAGCTGGCGTGACGGAAAAGCAAAAACTGCAATGAGCGGTAATGGGTCTCACAACGGTGCTTATTATGGTTCTTTGTTAAGCCGGGCTTTCTAGTGCAGGCCCAGTCTGTGTGTGTGTGTGTGTGTGTGTGTGTGTGTGTGTGCATAAACAGGGGTGTCTGTTGTGTTACCTGATGCTTTCTCGGGACATAATGCACCAGTCTTAAGGAAAGGTGAAAACTGAGCAGCTGGGATGAGATGAGGAAACAATTCCAGCAAAAATCAAAACTGAATAGAAATCCATTTTTTAAAGATTACAACTTTTGAGGTTCGGCCATGTTTTCGATGGTTAACTTTAATAATTTCCTTGTTGAAGTGCCTTTCTGAAAAGCTTAGTTTAAAAAAAAAAAAAAAAAAAAAGAGCATCAAACCTAAAAGAAGGAATAAAGTCCCGTACTCATGCATATATACATTTACGGTGCCCGAGAGCTTTACAGCACAAGATAAGACATCATTACTTTTGAGAGATTTATGTCTTCACACTTGGCCAGGCTCTTCAAGGCTCTGAAATGAAAGCCTTTGTCATTCCCTTTCTCTCTGCTCATTGTGTATTCCAGATTTCATGTTGCTTGCAGCTCTTACAGTGAAATTGGTAATTTTGCGCCACTGGGGTCACATTGCTTTACGCCCCTCGGTAGCTCTCTGTTCTTATGGCTTTTTTAAAATTTTTTTTATTTTTTGACAGATGTGTGTAGGGTTGTCAGGTTTCTGGAGTCTCTTGGCAGGTGTGCTCACACAGTATTTCTCTACAGATGAAAAAGAAAGCAGCGTTTAACTTCTCATGCTTCACATTTCAGCAGCGGGAAATGTGAAGCATGAACTTTTGTTCCAATCTTTAGTAAAATAAAACAGATAAAACCCTGTTTTATCCTTCCTGTGCAGTGCTAAGTATTTGAAGGCTCGGAGAGAGCTTCATGTGTCTTCTCCTAATCAGCTTACAATAATTGGTTGTTCATTTCTTTTTTTTTTTTAAATACTGAAGAAAACTACGGGAATATACTCTGAGCCTGTGATCCAGTCCAGTGAACCTCAAAGGGAGAAAAGTCGCACCTCTTTTCCATTAAAAAAAAGCATCGACAGAAAAGCCCCAGTCTGCAAGAAGAAACGCAAGAAAAGCAGATGTGCCCTCCATTTTCAAAGTGTGGGATTGTGGGAAAACTCTCTCCAACACTTCGTCCACCCTGTTGAGCTAAAACCCCCAAATAAGAAAACATACGACAGATTTTTACATTTACTTGGGCTGTTATGAACCCATCAACTGTTTCTCATCAACTGAGTTTATTTAAATACACTGATCCATTGATGCATTTTAAGCTTGCAGCACATTTCAAAAGAAGCTGGCATGGTGAGAGTTTAGGAGGGTGAAGACAGGAAAAAAAAGGACATCATTTTAAACAGGTGACATCAGCGGGTGATTGTTGTTATGGTCTGGTATCCATGAGGCTCTCTGCTCTAGCAACAAATGTGTAAGATTTGCATATTTCTCCTTTGATGGTGAATAATCTAATGAAATCTGTAACAGTTTCAGTTCCAGCTGTGATATTGGTATCGAGAACTGTCATTAATGAATATCTAAAATATCTGTATGTACTTCGGGAAAGCTTTGTCAAACTCTAGAATATAAAGTTTAGAGGTGCAACGATTAGTCAGCATTGTCGAGAAAACTCGATTTAAAAAAAAAAAAGTCATTAACAAGTTGTCAGAAAAAAAAAATCATCAGAGTGAGGCATCTCCTCCCGTCCTATCTCTGCACATGTCAGTAGAGTTCAGCCCCAGGTAAACAACATGGTGGTGGCTGATGCATCACCATAGCAACTGAAGACATCAAAAGTCTGTCTTGTGTTTTATTTTTAATTAGCGTATCATTTCAACAACCTCAAAAAGTTAAAAGCTGAGATCTAAATAAGAGCCATTTATTAATTACGAGATTCCTAATCCGATTAGTCGGCTAATCATTTTAAAAGTTGATGACTAAGCGATTATCAGGATAGTTGTTAGCTGGAGCGCTAATAGAGCTACAATCAGAATTAGCATTTAAAATGTTATGAAAAAACGTAGAACTTTATATCAACGTTGGAGGATATTCACCATCGCCTCGTGGAAGTGTGTATCATGGTCAGAAGAACCGGTATTCCAGATGTTTTATGGAGGAAATTACCTGGGAAACATCTGCTCTGGACCAAAGATGGAAACTGTCCAAACTGGTGTCACCATCAAGTCCAAAAGCCGGACTTTGTGATGACATGAGTGTAGAAAGGTTCATAGAGAGTCAGGAGCAACCTTTTATCCAGGGATGTCCATGTCTTTGTCAACAAGACGATACAAAAGCACTTTCCATGGACATTAGACATGGCTGAGGAAGAAGATGGGCTGCATGTGGTCGTGACTCGTCCCCGAGACTTGTTTACAGGAAAATGGGTCAAAACAGCAACTGAAAGGCTCGGTTACTTGTCTCTTTAAGTGTTTTGAGGAGGAAGGGGGGAAATTACAGATGATTTTTCTTTCATCATTAAGTCAAGGACCTCAACCAAAGGCAAAAGCCTCCATCGAAAAGAACATTTTAATTGGTCCCATCAATGAAAGCCTGTCTGCGTGAAACCTCAGCAAACATATAGAGCTGATATATGTTTCTGTGTATCCCCCAGTGAAATGTGTCCGCTCCATTTGCCTAACTGTCAGGAGTTGTGAGAGGAGATGGGTTTCATTTGTTGGTCTTTGCCAAAGCAGTGCAGGAATGTTGGTGTGTGTTTGGACATGAAAGGCGTGTGAATATGTCAGTTGTCATGGCACGAGTTCAGCTTCATCTTGGAATGCACGCTCGGCATGTTTCTGCTGTCGGTTGGCTGAAATATGTACCGCTGTAGTTCAAAGTGCTGTCCACAGCTCGTGCCACAGAAAAATGATGACTTTTTTTTTTCTTTTTTTAATCCCACGGCTCGTTTTAGAGCATTCATGTGAGAGTTAGATATCAGCACTGTCATTAGTGGTTGGAAGTAATGGATGTGGTCATTTGGTGCTATGACTGGCATTTGTTTTTATTTTCCAGGGAGCATCCTTGTCTTGGATTGTTGTGGTTCATAATTCGTATTTAACATCACATATGGTGTTGGAGTATATTTTATATTTTATATTGTGCTCTTAAGCAGATGGGTCATGCTCCGTTCACTCGGTTTAGCCTCGTTTCAGTCCCGAACTTTGTCGTACTGTGAGTGAACAGTTGCTGTGTTGAGACGAAATGGCATCTGTCTGAGCGAGTTACGAAGGAATAAAAGCCCAACTGAGCAGCCTCTGTCAAGCCCAGATAAATGGACGCGTCTCCGTGCAGCTGCTGTATACTGTCGGACCAGACCGTGGTCGGGTTCCAGCACTGATGTTTCCTTTGTCTGGGTCTGGAGATGTTTTCCTGGAGCAGTCTGGAGTCCTGAACTTGTTTTAATCTCCAGACAATTTTCGCTTCCCCTCATAGTGTTTAAAAGAAATTTGGTCCAAGTTTATGTTGAATTGTATCTATGTGGAAAATGTGGTCTTTTAAACCCTTAGATAAAGCTTGTAGACCTCCTGCTGGTACACCGAGGCTCCTGCGATGGGGCCAAATTCCTATCTCACATGTTCATCACAAATACCTTTCAACAATACGATTTATGAAGTCATGCTTGTTCATGTGTAAAGTGTGAAACTTTTGGCCGTAACACGGGAAAGCGTGACGCACACAACGCTTTTTGTATTCAGAAACTCTCACTTCCATCTGCACATCATATATATTAATATGCCCTCCTTTCCATCTTTCACAGAAAGTGAAATAGTTCCTATATTGCAAAAAAAAAAAAAAAAAAAAGGGGTCCATTTTGCTGATTATTTTAAAGCAAACTACAGAGCGGAGGAAGTTTTCATCTTTCATATACAGCAGATGATTGCAAATCAGATTTTTATGGGTGCACATCCTCTTGACAGGCATTTTCAGCTAAGTATATGCCTGAATAATGGCTGCACTTAAACCGTATTACAGTGGTGTACTGATGCGGTGGCGTTTTTGTTTTATTAACATAATAGCTGTTCACTTTTATTTATCGTTTTCCTCTCATCAGACAATCGAAGGCAATCAAGGTTCTAGAAGAGATGTTTCATACCTGCGACACTGTCCATGGTGAACTTCTTCTGCTGATGTGTCCTCGATCAGCTGACTGGTCTGGGAGCCCGGATAAGACCACGATTATCCGATGAGAAGAAAACTATAAATATTGTATCATAGAAGACAAAATGAACCCGGTGAACTTAGTTGTTCAGTTGCATAATGGCGACGAAACGTTTGACAGCTTGTCAGAAGCTCGAGAAGGATTTTTAAAGACGATCTTGTGATCCATCCATCCATCCATCCATCCATCCATCCACTTCTGTTTATCTGATGGAGTTGTGCTACATACAGCCAAAGCAGAGAGGCTTAGATCTTCTTCCAGACCCTCTCTTCAGTGATCTTCTCCAGGTCTTCCAGGGACATACCCAAGGCATTCATAACCCAGATCGGAGATGCAGTTCTCTCCAGCGTGTCTTGGGTTTCCCCCCACAAGACCACACCTGGCTGGTGTCCATGGGACCTCCTAACCAGATGCCTACACCACCTCTTGGTGTGGATGAGCAGTGAACCACGGTGTTTTGGTGGAACTTCTTACCCTGTCCCAAATAGTCCAACTAGTCTCCAACTGTTTGTGTCCAAGATCTCGTCTTTCTGTCACAACCACAGGTGAGGTGAAGGTAGAGACGTAGATGGACTGGCCTTACCTTCTGGCTCAGCTGTCTCTTCACCACAACAGGGTCTACATGACTGCCAAACCTCATTCATGAACAAGACCTTGAGATACTTGAACTCCTCCACTTGAGCCAGCACCTCACTCTGGACCCAGAAAAGGGCATTCCCTTTTCCCATGATCTCAACCCCAGCGCTTTACACTTGACTGAGAACTTCTTGAGTGAGAGCTAAAGAACCATATCATCTGCAAAAAGCAGATGTGTAATATAAAGGTACTAAACTGGACCTCCTCTGCTACTACTCTGAACCTAGAAACTTTGTCCTGGGTCATGGACGGGATCTGGGGCAACTCCATATCCAACTCCTATGATGTCCAGCATTCCCCACTTTGGGAACACCCCTCAACAGAACACCTCGAGAGACGCCCCAACCCACATGTGGACCCGTTGGATCGACTCCCACACTCGCTCCAGGATCGTAGTGGAGTTGGTCTGGTGCTTCACAGGCTGGAGTTTAACGAAGACCGGTGATCTTACAGAGTATCAGTGATCTACATAACAACTGGGATCATGGGAGTACACCAAAACACAAGCAAGGCCCAGGACTTTCATCCAATTTGGAAAATTATCTGCAACCCTGAATTTGTGTGTAAGGAAATATTTAATGTTCAAATTTGAAATTTTCTTTTGAAAATAAAATACAAATAGAGTTAGGGTGATTTATTCCTGTGCAGATGCACGATGCCAGCTCTCTACCGGGAGTTTGTTGGTGATGAATAGATGTGTGTTTTTTTTTTCCTTCACATCTGTTAATCAACACATCTATTCTGAGACGTTTTCATTGTTCATACATCATGGAAGCTGCTCGAACGATTTCATACAGAAAGGTCTGACAATTCTGTTTTAATTAGAGCTTGCACTCACTTCTCTGTCAGACCTTTTGGAGAAATGGGAGGCTGAATATTTTGGAGGCACACTAATATTCTGGCTATGTTACCGTTTCAAATTATGTATTTAGTGGATTAGAAATAGGAATTTCATATCTGAAAGGCTAATATTAAATATGTTTCTTAAAGGTTCTGTTGACTTTTGGTGTAATTTAGGTGTCATTAGAGTTGTTTTACATCTCGTGTCGTGATGGCTCCGTCAACCAGACCTCGCCCCCTTTATGACTTTATCCAAACTCTGATATTTAATCTTTGATATTTAATTGCCAGCAAATATTTGTAACAGCACTGAAAGCCTTTTAGTCCTTTGTGAGTTGATACTGTGTCATTGCAGCTATTAAAAGCCAGGCTAAAAGTGAGCATCCCCCCCTGTTGTCGAGCCCCACTCCCTTTTCCATCATTGCAGATACCAGCCTTGACATTTAGATTATCAGAGGATCCAGGGGAGTTACTCTTGGGCAGCTGCGCTGAACTCGGGTGGGATGAAGCTTGGAATTGGCATCGATTAGGGTGTTTGCTCACCTGAATGCGAACGCCGGGGCTGAACAAGCATGAATTTCCATTTAGTTTTCACTTAAGTGCTCGGGTTGACATTTTGTTCATGTCAGAGTTATTTTGTGTTGTTAAATGCATTTTCCAGCTGAATTTTTTTTTTGATCCGCACAAATTTTGTAATTACAGTTGGTAAAATTAATTTCTTCAAGAATTTTAATGGTGTGTTAATGAAATATTTGAAGGTATTTCTGAAGGATGTTGCAGCTGTAAACAACTTCCAATGACTTTATTATTTTTATCATTATTTCAGGTCAAAAACACCATTATAATAGATGATAATAGTGACTCAGAGGTCTAGATTGTGATTAGAAATCAACAGCAAACTTTAAACCAGTGGGCTAAATTTGCCCTGCTGTTTGTCTAACGGAAACCCAATCATGAAGAAAACTGAAGTTCCTAAACTGACCACCAGGCGGTGACTCTAAAAGTGAATTAATCTCTATGTTAGCATGTCCAAAACACTGGAGTAGAAATAAACATTTAAAGCCTGGTTTAAAAGAACATTTTTGTACTCTATAGCTTGATTTGAAATGAAACTGTAGCAGGGAAACATCTAAAACATGCAGGACACCAGCCCTCAAGGACCAGGGTTGGAGATCCCAGTCATGAAGGTTCCCATTAAGGATCAAAATCTGGTTTTCCTGGTCAGGAAAGTGCAGATCCTCTACCAACCACCAGGGTCTGGATCCAGACCTGAGGTTCCTCTACCGACTTCTAGGGTCTGGATCTTTACCTGCAGTTCCTCTACTGACCACTAGGGTCTGGATCTTTACCTGCAGTTCCTCTACCGACCACTAGGGTCTGGATCTTTACCTGCAGTTCCTCTACCGACCACTAGGGTGGATACAACAGAGTTAAATAATCACTGACCTTAATTTTAAGAGATTGTAATGGTGTGAAGATGACCACTCTGATACAGAATCTTACTGAACAATAAAAGAGACAACCTCTGAACATCCAACATCTGAGTCAAAGCCACCTTTTATTTTTTTTTTAGAGCCTTGGGCCGGTTGATTTTCATCTGCATCCAAGTGTAATTGTTTTGTTCACACTTGATGAAGCGAACGGTGACGAGCTTGAAAACAAACCTGAAAGTGTTTAACACCTGTGGAAGGGAAAGCAATTTAACTTTTAAGTTAAATGAAATGATCTGAAACACACCAGCAAATCTACACCACGGCCTAGACCTCGACCCAAATGACGTGGTGTCACAGAACCTTTAAAGAACTGTGGAAATGTCCAGAAACTTCAATAAACTTAAGAAATGATGTAAAATAAGAATAGTCCCAAAGTCATGAGAGAGACTGATAGAGACGTACACGAAACGGCTACTCAGTTCCTGTTTCCAAAACTATTGAATCATGGGGGTACTTAGTATTTCTATGTTATGGTTTCATTTTATTTTCATTAAACAGCTAAAAAAAATAAAAAAATAAAAAAGTGAATCCATCATTCGTCTGAGGTGGAGGTTCTTAAGCTCACTCACTTTAAAATAAGAAAGAATTAAGACTTAAACTGAGTTAAACACAGTTTAAATTCAGTTTTTACTGTATACGTAGTAACGGTTTGATCCCTCTCCTGCTTGTATCACACCGAGGGGTCAGTTAAGGTAAGACTGGATCACAAAGACCAGTCTCTGGAATGTTCCATGACTCACCTCTTTGGGAGAAGACCAAATCCTCATGAGGTGGGCTCCAACTATTCTCGGCCTTATCGTGACCACTACCTCATCTCTGCCCGCATCCAGGCATCAATCCCCAAAGCGTGATTGATGGGAGCGTCCTTCCCGGCCCAGGACTGCGATGCGGCACACAGCCAAGGGCAAGGACTTCTTCTAGAGGGGGGAGAAGATGTGAACTTCATCTGTGCCGTCGTAAATCAGCGAGAGCACAGTCTTTGCACCTTACGCACCTTACACATGAGAGCAAAGTTGTCGCCCCTGACAACGGGATGCTGTGGCAGCCAAGGCTATAATAGCTCAGGGACCCTGGGACAGGGCCCACGGAGCTCCGCCATGTAAACAGGGGTAGAAATAACACGGCAAGGTTCACGCAGGGTTCACATTTAAAGCGGTGACAGATGCATTGTGGATGTACGGATTCCCCCAGGAGTTCACGTGCGTCTTCTGAATGTGATTTAAAACGGGACTCCAGACTAACTTTTTCCATAAGTGGCTCCAAACTAAACATGTTGGGAGCATCAACAGAAAATCACAATTTAACCTTATTTCTTTTTCTTTTCTTTTTTTTTTTTGAACACATGTAAAAACAGTTTAGAGAAATGGATTAACTTTCTTTTTAATTACATGAAATGAAAAAAAAAAGGCAGGATGAAGGGAAGTGGTACTTAAAGAGAAAAATGTCTTTTTTTTTTTTTAAACAGCGACACAGAATTAATGAAATCCTTTGAAAAATAAATGAAGAGTTTGTTTTTCTCTGGAGGCCTGTGAATTACAAAAACATTAGATAAATACTGAACTTGTTTAGATGTGTTTTGGTAAAAGCTATTGAAACCCCAGTGAGCTGCTGTTTCATTTTGTGCGTATATATTACTGTAAATAATCTAAAATTGTCTTTTTACATCAATAGTAATTTATTTATTTATTTATTCACTCTTGCTGAGTCTTACTGGTTTTTCTAACATCTGCTACCCATCCTTTAAGATATCAGTGTCTGGGTTTCTATTTTTATTTTTTATTTTATTTATTTTTATTTTTTTGTGGCTGATTTCTTGCATTGCCACACTGATAATGATTCTTTTCCATCTAGTTGGCATCCATTATCGCCATGGTTTCCAAATCCCACCCCCTAATCAATCTGTCTATTATCTACACCCACTTATTCCTGTTCAGGGTCACGGGAGTGGGTTGGGGTGGGGATGCGGGGTGTCTGTGGGGGTCTATCCCAGCTTAGTTGTGGGTGAAAGGCAGGGGTACACCTTGGACGGGTCCATCTCGGGCTCACGTATAGACAACCAGACGCTCACTCCTATGGACCGCTTAGAAGCACCAACCAACCTGACGTAGATGTTTCTGGATTGTGGGAAGGAAGCCGGAGATCCTGGAGAACCCCACACAAGCAGGGGGAGAACATGCAAACACTGTCTGGAGTCAAACCAGCAACCTTCTTGCCACTGTGATAATTTTTTTTTTCCAGATGTTGCTTATTTTTCTCTTTTTAACAACCCAAAATAAGACTCTGCATTTGATTTCATGTGAAATGGTTTCCAGACTTCAACTATTTTTTTTTTCTTTTCACATCTGGGACACATTTGTGTTCATTGCAAAAATAAATAAATAAATAAATAAAAATTGTGATCAATGGACCTTTACATTGGACAATAATATCCAGTCAGTATTATGCCCAAAGATGGCCTTTGAATGTGATGCTGGTGACATTCGGTCCGTTTAATGGTGTCTGGCAGCAGCGCTCGGACAATGTGTTTCATGGCCTGGTTCCCCCCCCACAAGCAACAAAAATGTCATTACGACCCACCAGCTGATGTTTTATTTACTGCACTGAGCCATGTGGTCCAAACTGCCTCATCTGAACTTCCCATGTATTACGTGTAATTGCTCACAAATTGCATCTTGAATGGCGCCGTGAAGCATTTCTTAATTTTTTTTTTTTCCCCCTTCTTAATTTTCATCGTAGCGGTGCAGCGTAATATTCTGGCCCTGTTTGAAGTTTGGCCGTGCTCATTTTCACCGAGCTCGGCACGAGAAGTTTTGAAACCAGCGGCGAGTAATTGAAAACACGTCTCAAGGTCACCCTTGGCGTCGATCAGAGGAGTAACTGTGAGCGGTCCAGATGACAGAAACAGAAGTCAGTCGGAGTCATTGACCTCCGATCGGCGAGTTCATCGCTAAAGATCAGATTGGAGACAAATGACAAAGCGAAGAATCACGGAGAGATCCAGTTCTTGAAGCTCTCGCTCACTTGTGTGGCTGAACAAAGGACCATAGTCCTCTGAGAACTGACTGAACAGTCTCCAAAATGGCAAATTTGGACATCTGTCAAGTCCTCATAATTAATGCTGAATGATCTTGTTGAAGCTTGTTCTCTTGTTCTTTAATCAGATGCCTTCTCATGGTCCATGTTTCTCTTCTGTTCGTTCTTGTCAGCCTTTATACCGTCTGTTACGTAACGCCTGATCTGGAGATGAAAATCTCTGTTCAGCCAAGGGAGGTCAAAAATGGTCACTTTTATATCCCCTTTATCATGTCTGCACCTAATATAAAAGATATATGTGAATTTTAACAATTTAGATCCATTGGTGGCTGATGATTAAAACATTTTTTGGGGTTGTGAGGGGTATAAAATAAACACTACTTGAAGAAGAGTTTTGCTGTCCTTTCCTTTTGGCCAGCGAATCCTTTAATGACTCTCTGATTGAAGTCTGTCATCTCCATGACTGATCTATTCAGCCTCTCCTGGGTGTTTTTTGAGAGGTTTATACTCTTTTTAAAGTTGAGAAACACCTCTCAGCTACCTCTGTGGTCACGGGTGGGGTGATGATTATCTTTAAAAGAGTGGTAGTTTCTAAAAAAGACCTAATCTGAAGCGTTCTCTAGAAACAGCTGGAATAGGTCCACGGTCCTGGTACCATCACAAACAGCTAGCCAACTGTGTTTGGGATAAGATGAGCAGGAAAAGCTTAGATCATATTTTTTTCCAAGATGGACCAGAACCTACTGTGGTCCAGTTCAAACCTTGAGTTGACATTGAAAAGTCCGACCACATGGCCAGCGTTTGGCATGAAAGGGTACACCTAAATGCAACCTGAGCCATCAAGTATAATCTTCTAACGCTATGGACCAAAAAAAGACAGGTATTTTACTGGCAAACACACAAAAAGAATAAGAAACTGGAAATAAAACCAAGAAGACCTGCCCATAAACTTTATTCAACAAAAGAAATATACAAGTCAAGGTTTATAAAATACAAAGTGAAATCGTAATAGAGCTTTACTGCTCTAATGTGCACCAATTCAAGCGGGTCATCTTCTACGCTGATGATGTTAGTTTATTAGTCGATCCTTGATTCTGTCCCACAACGCTAGGACGAATTTGTCCCACCTTCGCATGCTTCCTAACCCGGATCTGAATCCGTCTTGGATTGTGTTCAGACCTTGAATTAGCATTGGCTACATGTGATCAGATCTCCTTGAATACATTTTAATGCCAAGTCTGAACGAATAATGGTGACAATGAGGCTAGGAGAGATGATGTTTTTCTGCTTACTTGGCCTCCAGTTTTTCATGTAGTAAAATAATTTTACTTCCTTTAAATGACTGATTTCTAAGCATGTCAACATTGTTTGTTACAGCTAAGGTTCATTTCCCATCTTTGTGTTTAACCATTCAGCACAATGTTATCTGACTAAAGTCATTGATACAAATGATAGCCAAAACGCGACACAAATAAGAGCTAAACTGAAACTGATCTTACAATTATTTGTAAACTATGTTTATTCCCCTTCCCTTTTATCTATTTGTTGAACACGCCTGCTGAGCTTTGTTGTTTTTAACTTCATGTCTGTCATATTCGTTTTTATGCCCTGTTGGTTTGATGATGTGACGCATTTCTTCTTGCAAAGTGACAGAAGAAACAGAGAAAGCTTGGTGGAAACACAATCCATAATGACTTCATTAAAAGCAAATAGTTTGGCAGAAATTGCGTTTCTGCAGAAATAAAAAGCTGATTCTTGTGGGATTTGCCCAAAAATATGTGACTCAAGTTTCATTTCATCTAAAACTCTGCAGCGAGTTTTTAATTAATAAGACACATTGACTTTGTATAGCTTTCTATATTTGCTTGCAAAGAATAACAGAATCCTCCTGGGTTTTCCACAGTTAATTCTTCTGGTGGTGCTGGAGCGAAGATCAGTTGAATAACTGGAACAAACAGAGGGTCCACAGCCTGCCTTACCAAATCCACTGCTTTGTATTTAGTTTGGTCAACTTCTGACCACATCATCTCCAGAGGAAGGGATTAAAGGACTACTTGTTCCATCTTTCTTGGCTCTAATTAATCGGGGCGAGGTTCTACCTAGGGGCTTCGCTGGCCCCCTGTCAATTTGCAGCTATCAGCTTGCTTAGACAGGTCTCGGCAGGGCCCACCAGGTTGTTATCAACCCTGAAGAACGAGTCTTTAATGGGAAGCGCTTTTACAAGCTGAAGCGATGCTGAGCAAACTTAATGCAATCGATAACGATTTGTGGTTTTAGAGGGAATAAAACATATTTTGCCCTAACGCTGAAGTGTTAGAGAAATGAGCTCTTGTATCATCCTTGTCATATTGTGGCTGTGTGTGTGTGTGTGTGT
>JAOWBL010043321.1:0-26028 GCA_028564865.1 Zenarchopterus dispar | reverse complement strand
TGTGTGTGTGTGTGTGTGTGTGTGTGTGTGTGTGTGTGTGTGTGTGTGTGTGTGTGTGTGTGTGCGTGTGGATGTGTTAAAGAGAGAAGTAGGTGAGAACAAAGAAAGAAAGACAGAGAGAGCTGACCTGCGAGTCGACAGATGGACTTTCTTGGAAAACAGCGCACTATCCGGACACACCAAGATTTGCACACTTCGCTGCACAAACCCTCACACAAAACATCATGCAAAGACAAAAAGGTCAAGCAGGTGAATATGTGTATGTGTGTAAGTCACTCCTAAAATCCCAGCACCCTCTATGAACTGAAGTGAAACATGTTTTTTTTTTCCAGATCTTGTTACTGGGCCAGCCCTTCAGCCAAACTGGTGAACGGGCACCAGCGACCCCGCGCCTCATATATTATTGAAGCTGACATAATTGTTGGGTGGAAAAGGGGTGAGGGGTGGGTGAGGGCATCATCCACCAATATCAAAGACTCCCAATATAAAAAGGGCCTTAAATTATTCAGTGAGGAGGTGCCCACCCCATAATGCAGCAGGGGATTTCTGAGATGATGAGATCATGCTCGCTGAGACAGAGGAGAGTGTGGGAGGCGTGTCTCTGAGTTTATATGGCTGTTTGAGTGTGTACTCATAATCACGTGTCAAGTGTCAACTGGAGTTGTGTATGTAAAAAAACGAAACCCGGTTCATTGTGGGGGCGTGGGGTCACCGGGGGGGAGCGCCAGGGCTGTGACCTCCCGTACCGCTCAGCTCCAATAAATGTATGTGTTTGTGTGTGTACAGGCGTTCATAAAGGACGAAAGGGTGGGCTTTTGTATTCCCATAAGCTCCTGGGATCAGTATATACTGGGATTACTACAGAGGCAAATTATGTAGCACGACTGCTAGTGCCTTATTGTTGGGATGATGTGTGATCTGTAACCGACTGACTGTGTCTCATCTAACTATCAACAAAGAGCTTTGCTATGAAATCACATTAAATCGTTCTACTTTTTAATATATAAATGATATGCAGGAGTAAATTTACCTTCATTCATGCAGCATGATGGTGACATAACACCTAAATCTATGCATCGGATGTATTTTTTACTCCACATGCAGTGATCCTACCCTGTTTAACATGATGATAGAGCATTTGTCCTGTTTTTGGAAGCAGTCCTCTCTGATGCTGGGTTAAAGTGATGCTGTAATTTAATAAATAAGTAGAGCAGCTTGTATTGAATCACAGTAATTGATTTGGATAATGGAATCATGTGAATTTCAATATAGTACCTGATCTATTGCTTTTTGATTCTAATTTGCCACAATTTTACACTAGACACGCTGTCTTGAGGAAGACCCCCACCCCCCACCCCCCACCCCACCCCACCCAAAAAAAAAGAGTATTTATGACTAAAGCTCACACAAATTCCTTAGATTAGTTCTTTGTCCAGAGCAGTCTAAACAAGAGAGTCCCATTTTTGACGTGTGGAGTCTGCAGAGTTTCAGCACACAGAGATATCGGGGCTCATTTTACTCCCTTTAGAGGAAGCCATTAACTACCATGGACTGAAAAACAACTTCAACACTGCCACAAAATGCATCGAAACAACCATGATCCCTGCATTTGGGCTGCTTTGTCATTATCTAACTGTGCTGCGATGAGTGCTTGCATATCATTGCACACTTTTCACTGCCATCCCCTTTGATACAGACAGGATGAGACAGATTGTTACCTTATGTGGTTACTTATCACAGCCCTTCATTCATTTCTTATACAAGCTTTCAGAAGGCATGCATACTTTTCTAAACATCTGACAGCTGTAAAAAAAAAAAAAAAAAAGGAAAAAAAAGGGCTTTTTAGGTCACAGAGTTGTGTTCAGCCAGCAGTCTTGACCTCATCAAAAATATCCTAAATGAGTCTGTTTGAAAAAGTTCCTCCTACTTATTCCCCGAGTGTCAGTTAAACCACAATAACAACAAAATCTAGACCGATCTGTAAAGTCAGCTGTATGACCAAATTTAACCGAGCTTCATCTGGGCCCATCAAGGGATATCGCCCTCTCTCCTCTAATAAACAGTAATGACCAAACTCCTGGTGCATCTCAGAGCCTCATCCCGCTATCTTGGCGTGGTGATGAGGACAAAACGGCAGAGCCAGCAAAAAGAAGCGGCACCTGAGGTGACCCAGTAATTACAGTTAATTGGTTTAACATGGGGATGGATGGGAGGAGGAGTAAAAGAGACGAGTGGAGAGACGGATGGAGTTCTCAATCCAGGCCCACTCCTCAACTTGTTTCATGTAATGGGGTGTTATCTGGGCTCTTTATCTGTAGAACGAGCTAATGTAGGAGAGTGGGGAAGGCGAGGCAGCATGGGTCGTAAACAAGCATCCACAGAAAAACACAGAAAGTTGTGTGAATTTGTAGACGAATAGACACTGGATATTGCAAACACAAAGAAAAACGATGAAATGTACAGACAAGGGTGTACACAACGCACACATGCAACTTTTCCTAAAACTGCTGTAAAACACACAGATTCAGATTACATGGAGCCTGAGGGGAGCCGCTCACCCAGATAAGGCATGCAATCTGAGGAGCATTTACGGCCATTTGATGCATAATGATCCTCATATCAGTGGCTGTGTGGGCAGAGAGATGAGGTGTGGAGTATTCCCAGTTCAGCTCCCTGCTAATACACTGACCATAAAATCATCAACCACCTCTGGACTTCTGCACGCTACCGGACTATCTGAGATGTGCAAACAGAGAGAAGATTATAGTGGGAGATGAGGCTTTGTTAAAATCCTTTAGAAATGGTGTAAGCATAAAAACAAAGGAATAAAAATTGAATAAATGGGGAAGGACTATGATCTAGTCCCCACAGGACTTCCTGTTTATTTATCCTGCATCAAGCAACTGATACTAAACCTTAGATCTGAATTGGTAAATTAAAGCTAATAAAAATATGTAACCGTGTTTATGGTCTTTTCAATCTGAACTGAAGCTTTAGTTGCACATAAATTACCATTAAAAAGAGATTGAATTTTCCATTTTTGTAAGCCTACTTAATATTATATTTAAAACCCAATCTATGGTCTTTCCCACACCTTTCTGAATTTTTATGGATAAAACCTATAGGCTCAGACAGATTTGGGCCCTAAACAAGTCAAACAGCAAAAACAATGAAAGAAAATACATTTGTTTCATAAAGAACTCACTAGATTGTCAAAATATGGCGTATCTGTGCTGACTTCTTCACGCCCTCGTGTGCTGCCCCTCTCTATGTAGTTCCACTGGAACTACATGCTCTTAAAAGTATGATATTGTTACATGGAAAAGAAAGCACAGCTCTCTTCCAGTTTTCTCTCTCTCTCTCTCTCTCTCTCTCTCTCTCTCTCTCTCTCGCTCTCTTTTTTTGTTGCATCAACAAAAAAGAAAAACAATCATTTGTTCCTCACCAGTTCATGTACAGCCTCAGATTAATATTAACATAAAACATAGTACATTATTTCCTTAAGAGAAACCAACAAAAACACAGGAGTATGCCCGTGTTAAGACCCTCAACAAAAACAGGACTTTTGCCATTTTGTTGATCTGCAAAGTTGAATCAAAACAACCACAATACTTCTGGAGCAAAGTCCTTTAGACTGGCAACACTTCAAATAATTTCTGCCAAATTTATTTAAAAAGACCATTTAATCATCAACGGGTGTACTTAGTTTTCTTCTTACAAACTGTCTGCATCAAAATCAAAATATGTAAAATTTTATTGCTCATCTGAGGTTTTATTGGCCTGATTTTGAGATTTGGTAAGAAATCTTAACATTTTTATTTTTCTTTATGCCATGATACATAAAACCTCAAAACGGTAAAATGACAGACTTTCATTGTGACGTGACTGTCTAATCGGGTTAAATTTAAAGTTTCAATATAATGTTTTTTCATCCACTAGTTTTATCAACAACTTTGAAAGTAGACATTTTATGACCTTTTTAAAAGATCTGACCCAACTTCCCAAAGTTTTTATCATGTGTTGCTCAAAAGTCACGCAGCTATCTTGAACTCATGTTTCTACATGCTTCTAGAGCTCGCTAGACATCAGCTGGTTTTCAAAGGTTGTGTCAGACATCTAACTCCCCTCCACAATCATTTTCACACTTGAAATTTATGTTGAGGTTACATGCTGCTTGTTGTAAAACTCCAACACGATTTTAAGCTGGTAAAGATAAAACAAAGGGAAACTGGGGAGTTCTGCTCTGATCTGGATCTATGATGTCACAGCATCCTGCACATCTGAGCAGCTGACTGATGGAGACATTTTCATCCAGACCTGCCAAAGTGACAGTACTGTGTTATTTATGAGCCTTTTAGATCAAAAACTCAAACATAAGGTCTCAAGCAAAGAAAACACTTTTATTTTTACAAGTGAAATCATTTTTGATATATCCTTATAGAGTAGATGAAATTATTTGCTAAAGTTGAGAAAACAAACTGAGAGACACATCTGTAAAAAGGAAGGGCTCAGGTTAGGACTGCAGCTTGAAATAGCGTTATTGTTTAGAGTATCCCACACTAAAAGGTGTGATTCCTGTGGGTCATTACTGAGACCGAGAAGAGCCTGAAGCAAGTGCATTGCACACATGCAGTAGGAAATGAAATCACTCTTAAGGGTTTGACGTGATGGAAGCTGTGTTCCGCTCATTTCTGTGTGTTGTGCGGCACAAGAACGTGGAGGTGAATACCGTGAGAGTAAGTGTGTGTGGTGTCCCTGCATCCTGTACTGAACTTAGAAAATGTGGGTGCAGCTTCTTTTGACACCTCAACGCATCTAACTGCAGATAACCATCGAGCACGCAGGAGGGGAAGCTGATTTTGGCGACGTCCCATTTTCTTGAGCTGTACAGTACAAGCTGTGTCGAAAGAAACCTCCAAAAACTTGGCTTAGCAACGTAAGTATAAAGCGATGGAAATTTTATTTTATTTTCTGAGAAAATAAAGTCTTTTTTCTTCTGGTTTCACAGTGAAATATTCTTTTAGAGGGATGCAACCTGAAAACAGTCAGTGTGGAGCTTCAGCTGCAGATGAGCCCAAACTGTCCCGTCTATGTCAGAGTGTACCACATTATGGACGCACAAACCTCTTCTTCTTTATTGCAGAAGAGTTTTTCACTGATGGGAAACGGCGAGAGGTACAGCGTGTGTCTGGAGCTTGAAAAAGCAATTAACATCTGCAAACGTCTTCCTGGAAAGCTTTTTGGTCACCTAGCAACTGCCGCCCTACAGGGAGGAGATTTGAGCATGTGCAGCCTTCTCTCCTGCTCTGCGTTCAACCCCTGCAGCGAGAGCAAAACGTGCCGCCGCCTATCTGAAAGGCCCTCTACAGCTGGCTTTTCCCTCGTGAGCTTTATCGTTCACAGCACGCCAGTGACTCCTGATTAAAGACAATAAAAATGAATGAATGCAGATCTGCTAAAACTTTGCGAAAAATTTCTTAATGAAACCTTGTATCACAATGCATAATTAATAAACTTTGTTTTTACAAACCTGCGACTCTAACATGTATCCCTGAGAAAATATTAAAGGACAGTCCCTTCTTTTGACTCTTAGAATGACTTGGATTCATGTGAAAGTAGGAACAAGAACATTGTTGGTGGAAAAGTGCACAACAGTCCCAATTTGTTTCAAAATGAATACAAATTATATTCTTCTTTGGTATTCCGCTAAAGTAATATAGCTGTAAATACCATTGTAAATGTTCATTTTACTAAATGCTCGCTGTCACATCCCACTAAAATCAAATTCTATTGAATGGCAACGTCTGACGGCTAGTATTGGCAAGAAAGTTTGATTATTTCCTGCGGCAGACTGAATGTCTTTGTAAACTAATTCTGTAAAATGTTAATTAGTTCCAATTTAATGTCATTAATAAAAAATGCAGGCACATGCATATTAATTCATTCCCCCTAACAGCACTGTTCCGACATTTAAAGATGATTCACAGGAGAGAACGCTAAGTCTAGTTTTTAATACCTTTATGTAGCTCGTTCTTGCAAATGTAAACTTTTTATCCCTGCGATGGATGTAAAATGGTGGTACTACTACCATCCCACCACCTCTCTGCTGGGTCAACACAGCAGTTTTTTTTTTTATACTTCCTGCACTTCTACATATGCGCTGCATTGTCAAGAACATGTGCAATAAAACTGATAGGGAACCACTGCTCCACTGGCACACTTCTGTCCTAAGAAACTGCCTCAGACACCATAAAGACAGGTCTCCTCTACTTAGTTTTATGATTCCTTCTGTACCCACAATCAGCTGTAAAATTCACCCTCACGCAGCAGAGCTTTTCTCCTGAATGGCAATAAAACTCCACCGCTCGAGGCAGAAAGAGACCGCCACTTCTCAGGGAACTTTAGTTCCCATTGACTGCTGTTGGATAATGAAAGAGAAAGCAGAACTTGTCTTGGGTGGGACAGGGTTATGTGGACCGGTCGCTGTGATGAGCAGCAGGCTGATTGGTAAATATGCCTGTCTATCCGCTGACCATAAAACAGCAGCAAGTACAAGCATCAATGAATCTTGGTGTGGGGACAAGTGGACAAGAATACATAAAACACACCTCCCATGCTGCACAGTTCTTGCACACTGTATAAACTGCATTAGGAACCAAACAGCCTTTTGACACAAGACACATAAAATTAGAACCTGTACCGGGCCCAAGATGTTTCGAAATTGCACGCTACACCTCCAACATCAAGCTTCAGTTTAACAGCTTTTACATCAATGCGGTTTAAGAGCAGAGTCAATTTTATAGTTTAACAGCTGTCTCATGTGTGACATCAGTGTATTGGATGTATTTTGTCCCAGGCTGGATTTGTGTGACCGTCCTTGATCGAGGCAACTTCAAAACTGTTACAATTTTCGTTGTGTTGAGGAGCCAAACGCAGGAGCTCTCCAGGAGGCAGGAGTTGCAAGCAGAAAAGTCCTTTATTTAACTTGAAGGTGGGAAGTAACCAAGTACAAATACTTTGTTACTCTACTGAAGTAGATTTTTCAGGTATCTGTACTTTACTTAAGTATTTATTTTTCTAAAGCCTTTTACTTTTACTTCTTACGTTTACACAAAAAAAATCTGTATTTTCTACTCTTTACATTAGCAAAACAAGCTATTTACTTTTTCCAACTTCTACAGATGAAAACATGACATAAAGGATGTTACTAACCACGGATGAAAAATAGAGGGAAATATGCAGGGTGACATGGAGGAAGTGAAGGATCCAGGGAGCATCGTCCAGACTGACGACAGGACAAAAGATTGAGAGAAGTAAGACTCTCCCATCCATGACCATACTGTAAAGACCTGCTGGGTGTAGCTCCAACAATGATTCATGATGAATGCTGCGTGTCTTGAGCAAACCTAAAACCCACGAACGTGTGGTGTACAAGAATTTGCTGTCTAATCTGAGAAAACACACAATGTTAAAGTGTATTAATGTACTGAATCTGTGAAGTGGTTTTGTTACCTAAACCACTGCTGTGCAGGTAACTAAAAGAAGAATTGAAGAGTTTTTGTGTCTCATTTTATTTTAGTTCTGCTGAGTCATCGTAAGATGTGTTTATCATTAACAGCAAAAAAAAATCATTTCTACTTTTTACTGAAGTACATTTAAGGCCCTGTACTTTCTTACTTTCATTTGAGTGGAGAAGGTGAATGAGTACCTGAGTCTTTTGTCACACAAGTATCTGTACTTTTACTTAAGTATAAAGTATTAGTACTTTTGCTACCTCTGCTTAAAGCGCTGCGAGGCAGGTAAAAACTCAACACAAACAGACTCCACAAGAAAACAAAGAAATTTAATTTAAAAAAAAAAAACAAAACATGATAAGGCAAACAGACAAGTTTAAAAAAGACAAGAGACACGACCCAAGAACACCAACATTAAACCAAACCTAGATCCTCACAGAAATGCCAAAACTAAAGAACCAAGTACAACACAAGATATTAAATTCAAAACTCAACAGAAAACCCCTAAACCATGACAAAAAGTCTTGCTCCTGTGTCAGTGCAGATATGTTCTTCAAATGTTTTAGGCCTTAATGCCTCCTAGTCTCAGTCACAAATGTCTGACTCATGTTCTGGATGAGCAAAGCTCACCGTCACTCAGGTTTCGTGACATCACGTAAAACTGTTACTGCTTAGGTAAATCCTTCTCTGAAGATTGCCCAAATCTGTTCGACATTGCTGGCGTGGTATTATTCTTGAGTTTTTAGCATCAAGTTCAACGCCCGTTAACAGCCTTCTCCCGACCCTCCCACTCCCGGCTTTTCTTTCTCTCCATCCATCTATCGACAGCTCCTCCAGTCCTCATCTCTAAACCTCACCAGCACAATGCGGACCTAAGCTGGATGAGAGACAGCAGTGATGGCTGCCTGAGTTCATCAACAGGGGTATAAGCCTGAAAGTTAACCAGCACTGGCCCATTAGGCTTTCAACGCATAAGCTCTCAGAGCTGTGTTGTACTACCAATGAGCAATGCTTCAAAGATGTGTATGGTGGGAGTGGGGAGGCAGGGGGCTTAGGGCTTAAAAGCACTGTAGTTGTGGGGAAGTTTTCTAAAGTACGCTGAGTGGAGATTTCCCCGTATAGAGAAGGATAGACAGTCTAGAGAAGAAGGGATGAGTTGGAGGACTAATGTATAACCCATCTGTGACTGATAAAAGTGATCTGTGCTCCCATCCATACCTCCTGAAAGTAAGTGCAAAGGATATACTAAGAAGAGAAGAGTGCTCTCCTGAGGCCCTTTCAGCCGGCTATGCAGAAGCACACAGGCAGCAAAATAAACGTTCAGGTGAGCGTGTAGTAAATCATGCAGCATACAATCACACACATGCCACTGTTAGACCTCAGAGCAAACATGCACACCTAAATCCCGGCTCAAAACGCTTCACATGAACACACTCATAAACTCTTCATGCATGGGCACAGTGTCCCCTTGCTGTTCGATATTTTATCGTTACAAAGCTGTGTGAATAATATACTGTACAAGCGCAGAGGTCAGGCACAGTGAAAAAGTATCACAGCAGCTCCGCCGGTGGACAAAAGAAACCATTTGGAGCTATTCCATGCATGGTGCAAAGGCAGATGTCTCAGGAGGAGGAGGAGGAGGAGGACAGTGGATAATAAATGGGACATCCCCCGTCTCCATCTGCCTGTGGAAAAAGACAGTCTACCCACTCTTCCCACAACAAGGTTGAGGACAGGAGACAGGATGGCTAGTATGCATGTCCACTGCATGCCAAGGTGCTCCTACACTTCAGAGAGTCTTTCAACATGTAGCATCACAGTTTTGTCACTATTAAGTTTGAAAATTGAATGAAATGTTTGAGATTTATTACTGCTTTGAATGAGAAGACCCGCAAGTTGAAGTTTAAAGTAATCTGTGAGAACTGAGTTATCGTGACATTACATGGTGCTACTGAATACTCTGAATAGTTGAGCAGGCTTCAACATGAGGGTCATTTAATATTCTGGAGAGAAACATCCCACATCTGACTGAACTGAGAGTCCTTTACTAAAACCCAACCGGCCTCACTTCTGGAATGACAGCGTCAGCTCAAAGCTCAAAGTCAGACGGAGAAACGAATGATAAATCTATAAGTATGGTCTCATTATGTCTTAGGCCAAGTGGATGCAGCATTTTTTCTTCCCCTCAGTTGTGAAAGATCTCAAAGTTAATTCTCCGAATGTGGCAGTGTTCAGTACCAGGAACAGTTCGTGCTCACAGCGATGAGCCTGTGCACAGGGAACAAGCGTGGCACCACAGTGCCCCCTGCTGGAGGCACAAGGAAATACACGTGAAGCTGAGCCCCACACCATCACCGTACCAGAGGCTCCTGTTTCAGCCAGTGGATCATTTTGACACCCTGGAGAGCTGATTGTACTCCTCCTGATGTCTGCAGTCATTAACATGCTCCTGCCACGGCTGAGTGAGTCGGTGTGGAGCAAGGAGATGGTTGGCGTAGATCAACAACTCCCCGTTGTCTCTTCAGAGTAAATGTGCTCCTCTGGAGCTCAGTCGACGAGGTAGAGCAAGGCATGTAAACTGTATCAGAGTTTTCAAATTCTCCTCTCTACTTTTCATGTGACAAAAGCGAAGCAGTGAGCTCTCAAAGATTCATGTATCTGCCAACTGGAATATTAGTAGTTAAATCTTAGTATTTATTTTAGAGCGATAACGGAACGAGTTCACCTTCAAAAGCGTCCAAGTTGGGCTTAATTCCCATCTGCAATTACATACTCACCACATTGTACGTAAAATGTTTAAAGTTTGGACTAATCTCCTGAAATATTGAGGAAGTTCATTTTTAATTTTGAATCATATTTGCATTTTGCAACATACATGGAAGTACCACCATTACCTAGGTATATGATTAAAGTAGCTTTTTCTTTCTTGACAAAGTTCAATAAATGTAAATGAATTTCAGAGACCTATAAAACAGCATAAAGGCCATAAGATGAATAAAATACGGGATGTTTTTTTTTGTACAAAATTACGTTTCTATAACAGACAGGTAAAAACAACCCCTGTATAGTTTCAAGACACTGCACGTCTGAATCAAGACGTTTTCTTGAATAGTTGATGCAATTGTGTGGATGATTCCACACACGTGTGGAGGATTCCACAATACAGCCTGTTATAGAGCTTTTTCAGACATTTTATGTGAATTAAATAATTACTGCACTGCACAATAGTTTAACACCAATATTAAGCTTTGAGTTTATTCCAAAACAGATAAATAGATAGCAATATTTCAGTTTCTTGAGTTTCCCTTAAAAAGAAATCCAACCGTAAAATACAGGCAGCGAGTAAGTGTGTTGATCCAGTGTGCATGAACACATCACCCACCCACTGAGACCACCCTGTTTGCATCAGGCTGTTGCTGTGTGCCTCTGCTATTTAACCCGTGTGAGTTGCCGTCCATTCAGTTTGTTAATCTGCACACACACTGACGCAGAGTCTATTAAACCAAAATACACACAAAGGATGGTTTGCACTCACAGTTAAACACAAATAAACTTACCCTGATCCAGAGCCGTGCATATATGCAGACACACAACAGAGGGACCACCTGTCAGGCTGCGCTGAATACTGCAGGCTTCATCGCCTGCTCATGGAGATGAAACTCTTTGATATTTATATCAACCTACAACTCCATAAACTCCAAACCAGATACCTCTCACTTCCCTTTCTATCTCCTTCCATGTATCTCGGCGAGATAAAAATAATGACAAAACATAAAAAGCAGCACACGGAAACACAGCGGTGGAGGTGGAACGCTTGATCTCAAGAAAACACATCAGTTGTCTATTTTTTTTTTTTTAGTTGTCAAGAAAACTGCAAAATACGGAGGAGGTGGATTAAAAAAAAAAGAGGGAAACAAGCAAAGTACTAAGTTGGAGAAGCTGCGGAAAGTTTCTCACCGAAACCCGACAGAAAGGGAGACGGCAACACAATAATATCACGTCAGGTGCATAATTAATAAACACATTGTTCTTTATTCCCATGTAAAAATATACGAGGTCACAAATCAGGGCAACACAGGCAGTTGTGAGCGTGTGCTGCCCTGCCAAACTGGCCTCCAGGCAGCCAAGGACACTCCACCATCATGGCCATCATCAGCATCACAATTAGAAAGCGGGATGCAGCTGGTGGACAGAATAGACTGAAGAGGTGCTCAGCGTGGCCCAAAAAAGAAAAAAAAAACAGTCACCGCTTGGATTTGAATAGGGAACGAGGTAAAAGCCTCCCGCTGGAAAAGTAAGGCAGCGGTTGTTTCGGCTCGCAGCAAGTCATTTAACTCCAGCTGATGGAGTCACCACAGACATAATGGAGGTGATTACTGAGACCACTAACACCGGCTTAAGAAATATCCAGCACATCATTATTACCGTCTGAACTGACCATGCTGGCTTAAAGATAAAATATCCTTTAAAAAAAAATATTGAATGATCATTTTTGGGATTTTTCTGAAATGCCTGTTGAAATGTCATTAAAGGAAATCCATTTTTAATAGGAAATATTAGAAAAATCATTGGAGAATGAGTTGTCTGAAAGAAGTGCGTGTCTTTTCACTGTAAATAAACATTTCTTATAACAAGTGGTTGAAACAAAAATGTAAAAAAGCAACCTAGCAGAGATCATCATACTGACTGGCACTGGAAAAATAAGACATCATCTCGTCCCTGGAGGTGATAATAAGGTTGAGAGATTGTCACGTCTAGATGAACAATGTAAATTTGCCACCATTCTCCCTCCTTTGTCTCAGCCTTATTTAACACAGTTATGGCTTTCAGCCTGCTGCAATATTGTACTTTATTGCACTTTGCGAAGAAAATGTGGCTCGCATAAAAATCTTCTCCTTATATCAAACACAATTGCCGAGGTAAATGTTTTAGCTTTCACCAGGGATTTATTCCCCCCTTCCTCCCCAGGACTGGGAGGATGAAATGTTACTCCTTATTTCCTCCCTGCAGCAAGACTAATTTCTCCAGCCAGGTGACAAAATATTAACATTAGCTTTTGAGTAAAATGTCGAAGTGGGGTCTTTGTCAAACAAAAGGAGGGGCTGCTTCTCCTAATGTTGTGTTAAGAGGGAAACTCCCACTGCAGCTCGTCGGGTCTCAGGTGCCGCACCTCGCTTAACAGGACCGCTAATTGGAGCGTGGCACTGTGTCAGCGCAAACACACACACACACACACACACATACACACACACTGAGAGAGAAAGGTCAAACCACGAGGGAGTCATAGTGGGAACCAGTAGTTCTTTATTGAGATATATTTGATATATCAAACAAAAAGCTCTACAAAATTAATTAATTTTTTTTTTTTTTACTCCTCATAAGTCAACCTTTCAATTCCTCCTAATAAGCACGAAGCCACTGCGTTGAATACAGCTTTTTGTATGGTTATGAGTACAAGTGCACACTAAAAAAAACACCCCCGACTGTTGCAGCTCACACATGCTCTATCTTTATCCTGCAACACGTTTCCCTATTTTTCCACAGTTTCCACATTTCTATTCCACTCAGTTGTTTATCAAAACCTCCCATCTGCACAGTCTTACAGGCGAAGTACAGCGCACAGGTCATCAAAACAACAAAAAGCAGGTTCTCTAGGTTGATGGAGGCGCGGGGGGGGGGGGGGGGGGGGGGGGGGGGGGGGGGGGGGGGGGGGGGGGGGGGGGGGGGTGAGGGTGGATGGTGTTTGTCAGTTGCTGCTTCAAGGGTCATATTTAAACACATCAGACACAACAGGCATCAGATCAGTCGTCTGCGTTTTTCACCATCATGAATTATTAACATCCTGTCATCACTGACACAAACAATCAGCATTATCTCATTTAATATGAATTAATGTGCCCTAACTGTGCACTGTAAACGGCTGTGCGCATGGTGCACTGCCCACAAAATATGTGCAGCATCAAAACTTCCGGCACCGTAGAGACGAGGGGAATGTAAGAATAAAAGAAAATAAATAACCGGCACTCAGCCTGTCTGTGCTTCATATTAGAGCGTATTTTCTATTTTATTTGTGTTTTGTGAAGTTGGAGGAATTTAACATGTTCAGTACGAGTGTCTGAAGCTATTCTCCGACTTAATAGTTGCAAAAATAATTTAAAACGCATAAGGCTTGACAAAGCTTTTTTTAATTAAGTCTTTATAATTGAACAGAACAATAGCCTCGATTAGAGAGTTAATATTTTATCTCCATGTTGGGAAGTGGGTTGAGTTTAATGTGCTTCATGGAAAAAAATTAATGACATCCAGTTTGTTCGGAGCGAGCTGCAGGAAATTCATTTCTCTAACGCTGAGCTTCATCTCGAGTGCGCTCATGTTGCTGGTGTTATTTTACACGCCTTCCCCACAGTAACAGTTTGGCTTAAGAGGTTTCTTTTAATAAACGGACGGCAGACGAGACGAGCATGTGCATGAAGAATCCACACAGCTGATGATCAATGTGGGCTTGAAAAGGAAGGGAAGGTCCGTCTCCTGCTCTCAGTTGTGTCTCATTGACTGTTTAGTGGTGTGGTTGAAGATAACAGGGTGAAGATGAGTGTGGTGTTAAATATATCATGAATTGTGATTTATAAAAACCTTGGCAAAAGCGCTTTAACAGGTGACACCAGCTTAAAACCCCACTCAGAACGAATACACACAAATACGAATCGGCATCCTGGATCCACGACTCAAACCCAGCAGCTGTGGGGTCGCTGGTCATTCTCTTATGAGCCGAGCAGACGAGACAAGCACATACAAAGAAAACCACCAGTGTTTTCTCTGAGAGCTGCAGAGAGCGCTGAGCGTGGGTACACGGGGAGTGTCATCAGAAGGTGAGGCCACACACAGCTCCAGTGAGTGAATGAGAGTTTTTACAGTGTAAGGGCCTTTAAACAAGACAGGGAGACATTACAGAAAGGAGACAATAAAGGATGAGCAAAGGCGGACGTTTACACTAATGCAAAAGTACATGACAGTACCGCTGGTGCAGGAGAGCAATAACAAAGCAAATCACCACGCGGGTCTGAGTGCACGCTGAAGGATGATTGTCTTCAGAGATAAATGGCTAACTATTATTCGAGCCTTTACAGGCAAACTCCCTGCTGACTTTCCAATGAGAATACCAAGCCGTCTTCCTCCTCACACACACACACACACACACACACACACACTCAGATAACGAGCTACAACTGAGAAGCCTTAGGCTGTAGAGCATCTGCTGTAGAAGAGACATAAGGTATTCATAAAGGAACTCTCAAGATCTGCCATATAATACCACCCTCACACACACGTGCGTGCTCAGTGCATGTGATGAATGAGCTTTTTTTTATAAAAACACAGCAGAAGATGGAAGGACAGAGTGGTGAAGAGGTCTTACGACAGTTTTACCTAAAAATCCCCTCTGGACAAAACCACGGCTGCACACAAAGGCACCATGAGACGCAAATTGGCCCACTGACCTTCAGATGGTCTCCATAATGAATGCGTGCAGTTTTAGTATTCCCAACTTCAAGTGCAGCAGACAGAAGGAAGACAGATGAAACTGCGTTATAGTGGCAGAGAAAATGTAAGAAGCGCTGCTCCAAAAATCCCATTTTTAAGATCAGTTCCACTGCCCATGCCCTGATTCTGTGTGAGAAGGTTTAAAATCGAAATATTGTTGTTTACGGATTCCACTGCATGAAAAATATTTTCACCAGTTTCAGTCAGTTAAACACCAAATCTACATTATTTTATTTCATTTTTAAAAAAAAAGCAAAACAAACAAAAAAAAAACAAACCACAGCCAGATGTGAAACGGGGTCTGCAGCCAGTTGTGAAACTTAAGTGTAACAAAAGTATCACATTTTAACATCAAAATGCGCAAATGCAGACTTTTTTGTGATAAACAAATTACAATTTAATTACACAAACAGTAGTTTGTATATATAACAATATTTGACAGTTCAAACTGTCAATTATTCATCATATCGACTTAAAAAAATAAAAACATAATCATTCTTAATTCATTAATCATCTTCTTTGTCATTAAAACACTAAATAAAAATTATATTAAATAAAAGTGTGTCAAGACAACCGCATTAAAAAAAGAAACAAAACAACTGAAATTATTCTTTATACATAGAATTTTAGTCATGTCATTACTTTGGTTAGAAGTCGTGCAACAGAACAAAAAAAAGTTTAAAAAAAAAAAGACATTTAGTACTTAAGCATGTTTGTAATCCTCCAGTGTTTCAGCAGGATGGGACAAAAATCTGAAGAGGTTTTAGCCTTTTTTCCTGAGAGGAGAAGCTCTGAGAGCACACGAGCATGGTGTTAGAGGGATTCAGCCCTGTCTCCTACAATATGCCCGTCTAAAGCTCTCCAAACCAGACTCAGCTTCCCGGCCCTGGAGCTGCCTCCCTCCAACTCCGCAGCAGTGTCAGCTCCGTGTGGCGCCAGCTGCCAACACCACACTCAGCTCAGCTTTTGGCCATGCCTGCTCTCTGCTGATCTCATTCCCAACATCTTTCCTGCCTTTGGATGTCATTTTTATGTCTTGCCTTGTTCTGCTGCCCTGCCTGATACATGTCTTCGTCCCATTTGCTTGTATCTATTCCCATATTTCTTTTTTTTTTCTGTAATAATTCTCACGCATCACGTGTAAATGTCTTTCCTGTGTTTCTTAAGAAGATATCCATATGTGGAGGTGAAATCTTTCTTCTATTAGTCTCTGGACCAAACACATGGCTGTACTAATTGCTACAACATTTAAACCCGCACACCAGTAAAAATCCCAACTACCCAGGCATATATCATATAGTCTGTAATAAATTAACCCGATCTAAAATAGTGTTGCCTTCCAAAAGTCTATTTGAGAGCCAATTTTCAGACACAACCTTGGACTGACTTTGGATCTGGGAGAGTAATTATATATGATTCTGAGGAAGTAGTCAAGTGTTGAAAACAGGCACTCGCGGCCGGGAGACTCTTGAGACAAAAGCTACAGATGGATACTTGTAATGCAGAAGAGACACTCGCTTGGTTTAACAAGGAGCTAAAATGCAGCAGGGTGAGAGGGACTCAGGCCCACGTTCAAAAGAATGAGCAACCGAAGGCAGACTCAAGTCTTATCTTCAAAACTCGGGCATCTGTTGATCTGGCTGTGACTTTGAATGACTCATTTCTAATTGGAGAAACATGAAGGATGCATTGTTGCTCCCACGTGACAAGAAAAACTAACTCACTGCTGCATGTTGTATTAGCAAACGCCTTCATGCAAAGCTAATTAAACAGTAAGCCGTGTCATGAGATAGAAAGATAAATAGCAGTGGAAAGCAGGCCATCGTGTCTTCGCCTGGTTGACATCGGGGAGCCTTGTGGGTGAAGCAGCCGCCACGCAACAAAGGAGAACGAGTCCTTTGTCATATTAGCGCTCAAAGGTATATTCCAGCAGGAATCTGTGGAAGGCCAATAGGACCCCAGCAGGAGGCCTGTATCTGTCACCTCCATTTAGGGCCTGTCTCGCAGGAGCTGACCACCCCCCTGGGGCAGTGCCAGGCCCCCACGCAGGACTCCACCACAGCAGATAATGGGCTTGTTTGGCAACGCATCCAGACACTGAAGCCAAAGCAGCCCTGACAGCTGTCAACCAGTAACAGCATTCTCCGGCATGACATGAGCTCGTCTGTGCCGGGTTATCTCCTTGCACGAGCGAATGTGTGCAAAATTGTTTTTCAGCATTGATGTGTTTGAATGTGCGTGTTGCTTTGGCACTGCCGAATCCACAGTTTTGGTTAAGCACCGCGGCATTGCTAGACAGCATTCTGGCAGCTGATGCCACGTCAGGAGGTATTTGGTGTGTCTGAGCGAAGCTCCTCCTCGAGGGGACCTGTCATGGAGGAGAAATCAAAGACATCTATGTGACTAGCTGGATTTCCTCCCAGCTGGAAGATAAGCTTGGTGGAATGACCTGATTTCTTCCAGTTTTCCAGAAAAACCACAGCAGAAGATGGAGGAGTTGCCTGCTGCTCTGCAATATGGAGTAACAACGTTCGTACCCCAGGCGTGATGAAGTGAATGTCAGTCTGCATATGTGCCGCAGCTGAAGCTGTAGATTTGTCTTTTACAACACACTAATATCACCCAGTGCTCTCAGCAGGTCTAAAAACGCAGATTTCGCTCTTGTGTTAGATTAAAGTCAGTAACAACAAGTGACCTTTCTTCTATATCATCACCTGACAGGTTATCCACACGACACACAAATGACACTAAGTCAACCAACCCTGAAGTCTTTGTGATGAGACTAGAGTCACAGAACAGGAACAAAAAAGTTGAGGGATTCTCCTGGTGTGAGAAAAGTTTTCATTTAGTCTGTTTAATCTGTTAATATGAGCGATGCAGACAGATGGCTCAAAGGACAAGAAGCACCAGGGAGGTTTAGCAAACAGAGGGCTTTAATGGAAACCTTCTTGAAACTATTAAAGGTGCTCACCCTGTGGGCAAGGTGGTTCAGACGAAACTCTAAACAAACATCAAAGTTAAGCACAGCGGGAGACCAAAACAGGCCACAGGGGTCCACTACAAAGCCAAAGAAGTCGGTTAGAAAGGTTTGTGGAGTCAGAAGCCAGGTTTTCCAGAAACACGAAGGTGGCTCGGGATAGGCTCCAGCAGACCCCATGACCCTGTGCAGGCTCCAACAAGTATAGAAAATGGATGGACGGACGGATGGATGGATGGATTAGTCAGATTACACAGAAAACCGCACCCAGTACAGAGTGGGTCATGGTCCGAACATCAACTCCTGTGGAACTGTGAAGTCTGGAGACGTTAGTCCCCTTCCAGTAAGCTCAGAGACAGCTCTGACAGCAGCGTTCAGACAGGCAAGCTAGAGACACAGGAGCTGCAAATGCAGATGGGCTGGATCCAGTCGTCTTTCTCCTGGTGACGGCAGATCTCTGCTTCTGCAGACATTGTGGCACTTTGCATTATGGGAACATTTGATGTGCAATGTAGACTGGAAGCAGCTAGTATTCAGAGTACTTCTTGCATAGTACAAATTGTGCAATTGTTTGCATACCATGTAATCCGTTATGACAAAATTAGAATGTTATAGTAGCATAGTATTCAGTTCCAACAACCCCATCAGTGTTCCTCGAGTTCGATCCTCGAGGGAATGAGGTGATATGGAACAAACTCTTACATTTGAACTCCGTGGTTACTACACGGTTACTGGGTGGAGACAAGAAAAATAAGTACAAACCCCTTGTTTACACTGAGAATTTCCCCTCTGTGAGGAAAATCAGATTAACTGGCCGGGAAGGAGGGAGGACAGAAAAAACAACAACAACAACAACAACAGCAGCACTCAACAAATGTTCCGCAAGCTAGTCAAGTTGGAAACTACAAATGAAATAAACCAGCAACAACAGACAATAAATCCAAAGCCCAAGAGGAACATGAAATGAAAAACTGCTTGCTGCCACCCACGAACGTCTGGACAGAGCAGCGGAGGTGAGAATGAAATCAAGTCTTTCAGGACGCAACGCTGACTCTGGTCCTTCAAGACTAATTACAGCTGACCACAGCACTTTGTGTCGGGAAAGATGAAAACGTGTGGCTATATCCATGTGTGCGTTTTGTGTGGAAACGAGTGTGAGGTTTCATTTCATTTTAGTGTTCTTTTATTGTCCCTGTGGAAGGTGAAGGCATACACACTCTGAGATGGCTGGTAAAAGGTGTGTGTGTGTGTGTGTGTTTGTGTGTGTGTCAGCGAGTGTTCGTGGTACGTGGTGTTCATTTCATCAGCAATAAAAATAATATCTTAATGAGAGTTGTGGAACTATTAAGTTAGTGTGTCTGCAGTTGTTGTGTTTTAATATAATTTTACTTGCACCACAAAATATCAATCTGTCTTAAAATAAAATATATTTATATACTTTTTTAATTCCAGGATAATGATGATGGCAGCTCTGGAGCGAGTTCAGACAGACAAATGAACAAAGTTTGTGCACAAACACTCCTCTGCACGGTTAATCCCTTCATTAAATCCTTTAACTCATCTTCACTTTATTCATTTGGAAAGCAATTCAGACGGTTGCCAATACTGTGGATGTTCCAGTAAATCTACCCCCAGGTCAGAGCTCACAGTGCTAAAACAAACACACAATACTCAAGAACTGCACCTCAGACACTCCAGGCCTCAGTGAGCATGTAAACTATTAAAGTCAAATACAATTACAAGAATAATGAACAAGAAAGACTACCAGGAGATTTGCCCAACAGTTCAAGCTGAAGTGAAAATGAGAGAAAGTTATAAAAGAAACAATGATTTCAACTACTTCATTTTTGTTACATAAATAATGATACAGTGAAAAAATTACATTAACAAATAAATAATTAATGCATATTTTAGTGTAATAAACACTCAAAAAAAACATTTTCAGCTTTCTCAGTAGTGTTAAAGATTGTCTTTCTAATGAATGAATGAATGAATGAATGAGTGTCAGGTTCTGATACATTTTAAAGTGCTGAGAGACTCTATTTTATTAAATCAGTCTTTATTCCCTTTCATAAACAGCATTTACATGTTGAGAAAATGCAAAAAAAAAAAAAAAACTAAATATCATTCTGGAAGTAGAACTTAAATAAATACATTCATATATTTTAAAAAACTCCCAGAACTGCTGCTGCCTTGTACTTAAGATTTTAACTGAGCACTGTTCCTCTTTTATTAAACTGAAAGGTTTTGTTTTGTTTTCAATGACCTGACGGGGGTTAGTCCAGGTGTTATCTGTCCAGGAGTCTGTCCCCAGGAGTCCACGAAGAGTGGAGTGAGTTATTGGAAGACAGAGACAATCAGATAGTCTGGAGTTTTATGCCCAAAGAGGCTCTATTCTCTCTCTCTTTCTGTTTCTCTCTCTCTCTCCCTCGCACGCACACACACACGCAGAGTAATTAGTGTTTGATTTCCCCCGGCGGTGCTCTAGTACCAAGGGGCAGCTGCTGGGACCCCGCTTTAGCCTTGGTTAATTTCACTCACGGCTTGATTTTGAGCCAGAACAGGTGCCCACTTGGCATCCAACCACCGTTGCCATGGCAATGCCCACTTCAGGGGCTGAGAAAATGCCAACTGTCCAAAGTGCACAGTCATGGGGGTCATCGATGTGATGAATAGTATAAGAAGACAAAAAATTCAAAGGAAGGAGGCAGTTCAGCTGTACTTTCACGTCTTGTTCTTTTCTCAGTATTTCACATATAAATTCAACCTTTTAAGTTTTTGTTTGATAAAATGAAATCCCAAAACTGTGTAATCTACAGAGGATCAGTTCAGGTTGTTATAACTAAGGAAGCATCGCCATCTAGTGGTTAACATGTAACACTGCGTCATTTCTGCGGGTCTGAAAGCAGCATACAGCACTATCAGAGCTGATGATTTGTTTATTTCTGCTTGAATGAGATTTTTCTGCTAACAACCTGAGGACTTACCTTACACCCCTGGACTCAGTTTGTCTCACCTGTGTTAATGAGCCAGATCAAAGCTTCAGAAGCAAAGAAATACCGCTGCTCAAATTATCTTCAGTTATTTGTCATTAGACTGTGTAAGCACCCAAAATGTACACCTCCAAACCAAACAAGATAGTAAGTTTGATGAGACTGACTCACGCTTGGATAAGTTAATGATGCTTGAACTGAGGGCAAAGTGGATTATAGTCACATGACATCTTTCAGGTAGAGCCCACCCTGAACTTGTAGTCATGTAGAGGTTGCATTACTGTGAAAAGTGTGTTGCCTTGGAGACCAAAAGCACCATTTCACTGAATTTGCTTTTCAAGGGTTACATTTGACTTTACCCACTCAAGAAAATACATTTTACGTGTTTTCTAACTCATCTCTGCGCTCTGCATCACATCATTAATTTCAGACTGCTCGTGAGTTTGTCTGTTGCTCAGATTTTACCACATACATTAAAACACCTTCATAACAAAACGAGTCTGTCAAGTTAAACAAAAACTAGTTTTGACAGTTAGAATAATATGATTAGCGGTGTAACAACCCATTTAGTTTAATCTAATTTCATATAATCACCTTATTACAGGCATGTGCTGCTTTTACAACCTGATTTCAGCGGACCCATAAAATCAGCTTCTAACTTGAGGCCATCTTCTAACAAGGAGTCATTTTAATTGTCACAGTAGCAGCTGGTGTGCAAATGATTAACCTGGATCGCAGCTGTTTGATGGCTCCTGTAACGACTCATTCAGCCTGAACTGGAAATCCAAACTGGTATCTATATTGAAGCCCTTATTTTCGTCGAGTAGTAGCACACATAAATACTCAGACCTGAGATTTCCCAGCTGGCTTTATCATAACGTGTAATCACTAATTATTATTCACTACCCTCATCTGTGGTTTAAAACTGCACTTTTAGGCATTTAAAACGTAGGAAGCAATAAAATAAGATAGCCAGGTGAAACAGTGCTTATAGGGAACCATATACGATCAGGAAAAAGCTGATTTTCACCCGTCATATAAGACAGATTTAAGAAATACTAACAGACATTTAAAACTCAGAAATTGATCTGATTATTTCCTAAGTTCACAGTTTCATTATCATATTTTCAGAGATTAAGCCTTCTGATTATTATTTTTATCATGACAATTATTATAAGATAGAAATTGTAGTAGTTTTTCTATTTTTTTCTCCCTCTGCAGTCAGTCTATCCTGCAGTCACACGAGGGCAGTGCTGCGCCAGAAAGTGTCAAACAATAAACCTAATGAACTATTGAACTCATCATACTCCAGCAAACTCTTGATCAGTGTTTCCCAGTCCTCCTGTCCTGCATGTTTTACATGTCTGCCCGCTCCAGCACACTTGGATCAAATGAACGGATCATTACCAGACGATCATCTGAATCATCTATTGAAACAGGGAAACATCTAAAACGTGCAGCTCGGGGGTCCCAACACCCAGGCCCCCCAAAGCATCACAACATAAAAAATCCTGTCTGAAAGCCATGAACTGATGAGATCAACCTAATCTAGATGATGCTGGCTAATTACACACCTCAGCTGAGCGCGCTTCAAGGGAAGAACGGCGACATCCGGCATCAAACTGGAGACAGGCTTGGAAATGGTAAGAGGGTTCTGTGCGTAACATAAGAACCAGAACTGACACAAATATGCACAAACAGGCTCATGTTCCTCAAGCATGTGAAATGGAAGTGAGATCATAATTGTGACAATCTGTGGAGCAGAGACAGGCAGGCTGCAGCTTGCAACAGCGCCATGACTGCGCATGAATCACTCCATGATGGTCTGGTTGTTGTACCCGAGCCAGAGATCTCTCTGTCAACCAAACACACACACACACAAACACACACACATACACACACAAACACATGCGTGACTGTTTGACTAGTATTTTGGTGCTCTTGTGACGGTAGCAAATACTGAGTATCGGTTCCAATATTCCCATTGACAAACAATACAGATAAATAATATTTCAGAAGGAGCTATTCGAGTACTTTGCAACCTTGTTTTTGTTGTTTTCCACTGAGATTTCAGAAATAAACTTTTGAACTGATGCAGCTAAACAACTGATGCACAGGGAGGAAACTATGAGAAAAGTGTGCCTTTGCTTGGTGTGAAGATTAGACTACAGTGCACATTTTGTGTGCATGTTTTACACTTGTCTATGCACTATATTTTACAATCAGAAAAAAAGAATCAGTTATGTAAACAAACGTCATCTTCTCATTCCACAGCATCAGCATATCTGACTCCCGGTAACACCAGGTCAACAGTGTTCAAGATGAAAAAATGAGGACTGTGGTCTCTGGGCTCATGTATAGCTGTAAACCTGTCATGCCAGGTTTATTTATAAACATAATGTACTTACAAATGCGAGGAAAATCAATGCTAAGAGTTTCAAAGAGTTTCAAAGACAACAAAAGCTTTAAACTTCACAGTTTTGGCTGCCTACTAACAATCTGCATCAATAAAAGGAACAAAAAAAAAGTTGTTCATGGGTTACTTTGAACAGATTAACCGTGTTTGGTGTGTTAGGAGATTCAACAGTGAAACAGGGAAGGAGGCAGTGGCTTTAGGGAAGAACTGGGCAGACTGGCTTTACTTCTTTAACTGTATACACTCACAAAGAAGCAAACACCCACACAGTAGCTTCAACTCATGAACACACACACTCACACACACACACAGAGCCGTTTCATCTGAACAAAGCATTTACAACCCAGTGCACTTACGCCAGAGTTCTGCCCTCTGCCATCCATCATTTATGAACAGCATATTACTAAACTATGCCAGACTTCTCAGCAGTCTCACTGTTTACTCTTCAGGCTGACAGATACTGATAATGGGCTTGAAAGTTGTTGCTACAAGGTATGAGCTACTGGGAAATCACAATCATTTGTCTGTTTGATGATTTCACACAAAGCAATAGTGAGAAAATAGTGAGGAACTTAAAATATTTCAATAGAAATGAACCTTAGCATTAATCATATTCTACCAGTGAGCATGTAATGAGCCCGCGCTACCACAAGGGGGAGCAGGTAGTCGAGTCAAAAAAGAAAGGTAATAAAAAGCAGAAAACACGGTTTAAACAGTCTGCTGGTGTCTATCAAAATGGTTTGATTTTTTAAAAAAATCAAACTCGTTCATCTTTCTTCTTTTCTTTCTTTGTAAATTACCTGCAGAGACAGAATATGATGCAAGACAATGGCAAAGATATCAGAGAAAAAGGGTGAAAGGAGTGTATCTGGCAGCAGGTGCAAAACAGCTGCTCTCCCCTCTGATCCTACCTGATGCGTAACCATGGCACCTAGCAGTCATTATCAGGTGTGTGGGTGCACATGCATACACACTCTTTCTCTCACAAACGCAAGTAAAAGTGCATGCACTCACACACACACACACACTAAAAGCATCTCTACAGGTTTAACAGACCTAGGGATGAAAACAGCCAAAACCACCAGCTCAGATGAACTAACAGCAAATATAACATTTGAGGTAAAACTATGATGATCCAACATTAGATACATTATGTTATGACTGAGCTGATAAATCCGCTGTCATCCAACCAGGCTAAACTATAGCGAGTAACAGCAGAATAGCAGACTAATTATTTTGTGTTTTAAACAGCATTTCACCGACTCATTTGAGGATTCATTCATTTCTGCAAGCAAATTAAATGAGGTACGGTTGGGAACAGTGATCCCAGCTACTTCTCCAGATGAAAAGGTGGAGCAACTTTAAAGCCAAACAGCTGGTGACTCATTGTAGACGGCACAGTTCCCATGGGAAGAATATAGTGAGACTGTTAATGACTGTTCACAGTGAGGGTAGTGGGTGGGGTGGGTAGTGGGATACTGCAATGCCTCTGACACGGGCTTTACCCACATGGTGGCAAATTTGGAAACATGTACCCACAAACATCAAAGGAGGGCCTTGGGCGCAGCACAGAAGAAATGCTGCGTCATTCCAGAACTATGATGGCGCACGCTGAAACCATTAAACCCAAAACGTGGTGCTGCGCAGTAGTTCGCTGCCCTGTAATGTCTGAGCAACGATGATGTCGTAAAAACAGACAGGTGGAATAAGCATGCTTCGCACAAACGTTTGTGTGAACATCTGGATTGGAGGAACACAGCTTTCGAAGCCCGAAAAGGAAAAAGTGGAGGAAAAGAGATTCCAGCGTGATAAATAAACAAACAATTTAAATATGAATTATACCCTGCAAACACATGCTCACTGTTTGCACCGTCAGTCACACTTTGACTCACCCTGTCTTTGTCATCGACCACATCACACAGCATGTCGTCAAGGTCCAAAATGCCTCCATCCCCATGTTCCAGCCTGTGGACCTGAACCCAATAGCTGGGGTCCTGGAGAAAAAAAAAAACAAATAAATAAATAAAAATAAAGGAGAGGGAGAGAATATTAGGCCTCGGGTTTATTGCACCATAAAGGCTTAGGATTTGAAGCATTATGTGAATAAAGCCACACAACATACAAGGACTGCCGGGCCAAATGACTTAACAGCGTGTGTCTCCGTCCGAATCAGCTGGTCTAATCACCATGTGGTTCATATTAGGATCCAGTTGGCTGGCCCTCAGGGGCTCTGACATGGTTAGGGATTGAAATCATATTGGCGCTTATAAAATGTTTTAATCCCCTTGCTGGCTGACCTGCAAACTAAGAATATGCTGCAAAGTTTTCTCTGTTTGCTGTGCAAAATAAGAAAATAAATGCAAAACCTGTTATAAATGCATTTTAAAAGGTATTCAGTTCTTTGCCCATCCAGGGCCACTTACAAACAACTTTCATCCCATTTTATTAAACCAACATGTAGCATAGGAAGCTCAGTTTTAAATGAATTTATGATTCAAAAACCGAAACTTTTGATGCACATACTATGAAGTTTAACAAATGTGGTCTTCAAACGGGGAAGAATGAAGAAATATGTGAAGAGAAATTAAA
>JAOWBL010043310.1:10072-26028 GCA_028564865.1 Zenarchopterus dispar | reverse complement strand
GAGCCCTACTACTGTGGTGTCATCGGCAAACTTAACAATGGTGTTACTGTGGTGGGCAGGAGTGTAGTTGTGGGTATAGAGCAGGGGGCTCAGCACACAGCCCTGAGGGGTGCCAGTGCTGAGACTGATGGCTGTGGACAAGTCGGGGCCCACTCTAACTCTCTGTGTGCGTTTACTCAGGAAGTCTGTAACCCAGAGGCAGGTGGAGTGTGGTAGTCCTATGTCCAATAGTTTTACCACCAGTCTGTGAGGGAGAATGCTGTTAAAAGCAGAGCTAAAGTCTATGAATAGCAGTGGTGTGTATCTGCTCCAGATGGGACAGAACTACATGGAGACCACAGCGTCTTCTGTAGACCTGTTGGCTCTGTAGGCAAGCTGATGTGGGCCAAACATGGGGTGGGGGTGGGGGGGTGAAAGACATGACGTGGTTCCTGATGAGTTTCTCAAAGCACTTCATCACTACTGGGGTCAGTGCTACTGGTCCATAGTCACTGAGACTGGTGATGGTCTGTTTTTTGGGCAGAGGGACTATGATGGAGGAATTCAGGCAGGGTGGGACAGTAGGACTGGGACAGGGACGGATTGGATATCCTGGTGAAGACCCCAGCCAGTTGGTCTTCACAGTCCTTCAGCACACATCCTGAGATGCTGTCAGGTCCAGCTGCCTTCCGTGGGTTGACAGCCCGCAGAGTCCACCTCACCTCATGGTCCCCCACCATGAAGAGGGGGCTGTTGTTGCTCTGTGGGTGAGATCTGGCTGCCTCTGGTTATTCCACCTCAAACCTGGCAAAGTAGTGGCTCAGCTCCTCTGCCAGTGATACGTCCCCTCCTATGGCTCCATAGCTGGTCCTGTAGTTGGGGATGTGTTGGATACCTGTCCACGCCTGCCTGCTGTTGTTCCAGTTCAGGTGGTCCTCAATCTTCCTCCTGTAATCTGACTTGGCCTCTCGGATACCTCTCTTTAGATTGGCACGGGCTGTGCTGTAGAGAACCTCACTGCCACATCTAACGGTGGTGTTCCTCACCTTCAGCAGTCTCTGAACAGTTTTAGTCATCCAGGGCTTCTGGTTGGGATAGATCCAGATGCAGTTATCTACAGTGACAATGTCTATGCAGTACTTGATATAACATAGTACGCTGTTACTGAGCACCTCCAGCTCTGGAGGTTCAAAAATGTCCCAATTAGTCCTCCTGAAGCTGCTGGGAGGCTCCATCTGGCCATCAGCTAAACATAGCAGTCAAATCAGATTTTCCCACCGAATGGACATTTGAATCATGAATTTCTATTGTAAATGTTCACCTGCAGCTCTTGTCAGGGGTCAGAAGTCACAGTGGATCATTTCAGGATCCTTACAGGCAGAAATGTGCTGTGGCCACGATCAGGCCGCGATGTCGGCAGACTTGGCTGATTACAACAGGTGTAACCCCGCTGGCGGCGAGCTGAGTCACCGCAGGACACAGCTGAGCTCTTAACGGACTGTCTCCATTCATTAGTCCAGTTCTGGCTCTTCTCTTGGCGGATCTGCCCCGTGTGGTCACTGGTGGTATTGCTACGTAAAGTAACTTTAGGAAAGCTGTTAAATATTTATAAACAATTATGTTGCCTCCTGTCTTTTTTTTTTTTTTTTTTTTTTGGTACTTTGATAAAGAAAATCACCATTTTCCTGGTTCTGGTTCTGAGCCATGCTGCAGTCAGTCAGTCCTGTCCACGTGCACACACTCCTAAAACGTGTTCACCTCCTCAGTATGCAAGTACAGGTCGTACAGCCTCCAGCTCTCTGTGAATTTTATTCTTTTAATGTTTTTGTTTCATGTCATCAAAGGCAACACATCACTGTTGTCCCATAAAAGCTGTTAAAACATCAAAACTGTCTAAATACACATGCACTGACAAGAAGGATGCTTATTCATTCAGAAAGTTGAGAGGTTTAAAACACGTGTAATGAAACCACGAACATCACCTGTTAAAAGTGCACAAAATGTTGAAGTGGAGAAAGAAGAGCCAGGCGAATGAGTCGAGGAGGAACCTGGTTATGTCGTCTTCTGGTTTGACTATTAAAGTCTCGTTTTTCTACAACCTTTACTTTTATGTGAATTATTATTGAAAGTTTGGAGAGCTTTCCTTATTTTATGAATCTAAGAGTGACCACTAGGGAAAGAGTGGGAGCTGGTTGGTGAAGTCAGAGTGTGTAAAGGCTGATACGTACTCCACAATTGTGTTCTTGCCACCTCGAGTTCAAGAACACATTTCTCTATTCTTGTGGAACATGTCAGAACCTTTAGAACTGGGAAGCATCTGAAACTTGGACCAGAACTGAAGACCCCTGGTTTAGAGGCTCTACAGTCCAGATAAAATCATTCACTGGAACAAGTCCTGGGAGAGAAGAAAAAAACACATTGATAGTCACGCAAATGTTAGTGTTTTTGTTGTGTGAAAATGTAAAAATGATCCGATCATAGAGGGTCTGAGTATTGATGTACTAAACTCAATTTTGTGGATTTGTGTGTACTGTCACACAAACTCAGTCAGTTGACAGTGACCAGCTATAAAGTATTTAAAATCATTTTAATGCACCAAAATGTCCTTCCCTAGATCTATCTCCTGGAGTGTTGAAGGATTTGAAAACATATCTCCTTGCAATTTTTCACTTTTATGATTTACACCTAAACAATGAAAGAAAACCACATAAAACCTAATGCTCCCGCAAATACGCCTGAAAGTGATCGCCACAGCCTTTTCTGTGTTTATCACATGAAGATATTAACATGGATGACCGAGTGATGGCTGTGAGGAACACAGACGACCACCACATGAAATGAGATGAACTCTCGTCCACTCTGAGAAGAAAACGCTGTTGATGATCATATTAATTAGTTACGAGTCACATAAGATTAGCTGTAAAACTGATAAGGTTAAATAATTGTATGCGTTTAGTACAAATGACGCCATAAAACTGAGTATAGTTGAACAGCAGAACAGTGGAAGTTTCTGAAAAGTTTGGAGGAAGTGTGTCTTCATCCTGGACCAGCAGGTCTCTGAAGACTGGAACATGACCTGCTTAAGGTTACCAAGAGGATCCTTCTGGAGCTTTTCTGAACTGGACCCAGCCACGCAAGCTTTGAATGGGACCTGCAGACAGGTTGGACATCCCTCAGTCATCCCTGAACAGCACCACGCTGCCTGGATGGGACGACTAAACGGGATGAAACCCAGATCCTTAAAATATCCCACAACTGTGTATGAATAGATACACATTAAAATGCCATTTGAAGCGAAGTAACAGATTCTTTAACGTAACCTAATCAATAATATAGTCTGTTTAACGTGGATCTAACATGTCACTAAAAGTCTGGTTGGTTATGGATTGATCAAATGAATAATGATTTTATTTATTGTACCTTTTGATAATATTCCACTTGTTTTAGCAGGATTCCTGAAGGTGTAGCTCAGGCTAACTCCTCATGCCTGCGACACTGACATTTTTCTTTATTCCAGCTGTGGTGTGATGTTCTGATCCTGCTGATTTGCACTTGTAGTCACGACTTAAATTCAATATATTTTTACTATGTTGGATCCCATATTGGACAAGAAGTGCCTCTTAAACATTAAACTCTGAAATGCTGTGGGGTCGAGACTTTGGAGTAGCTCAAAGAGTCCAGACAACACTCATCATGGTGGAGATGTCACTTTGTATGGAAATCAGAGCTTGAAGCAGGACCCAAAACAGAAAAAAAAATTCAGTTCAACAAAACAAGATGTTGTTGGACATTTTACAGCAGATTAAAAATATGAGTTTGCATGTTTAAACAAATTCATCACACACGACATCATCAAGAAACAAACATTTTGCACTGAGAGAACTGCCAGTCTTCATTGTTCCCACCTCCACCAGCCTCACACCACGTGTGGATGGTGCAGATGATTCCTGAAGCAACGGTGTTAGCATCATCCGGGTTCCTGGACAGGCCTGGTGTATTTGCAGTCTCTACTGTAGCTATTCTCAAATGCCTTCAGTGGCGTTCTAATCAGGTGACCACGCTCCATCCTTGAGAAACCCTGCTCCTCCAGGAATTCAGTCACCACTATGCTGAGTGGAGGTGGGCGTGTCATCCATAAACACAGAGTCTGGCCACACTGCACCAGCCTGTTGGTGGCACAACTGGTCGCAGGATTTCATCCCTACACTTCTGGCCTTTTCAGTGATGAAAAGTTCTGTCCTTCCACCCTTGGAGATGTTTCCTCCCAGTCTGCGGGGACACTCACACCCCAGCTGCAGGCTGACTCCAGGCATGAGGTGAAGTTGAGGGGCGTCCAGGGTCAAGTACTGGTCTTGATTCTGTGTTGGGACCTGTTCACGCCGAGTTATGCTTCCTTCCATCTAAATGTCCCTGCTGAAGCCAGAATCCTGTAATCACACTGAACTTGACATTTTCAGTATTTTTTGAGACAAAGTGAAGATTTCAAAGCATTAAATGATGGCCAGTTCCTAACTGAGGTCACCTGTGACGGGTCACCTGTTACCCCACGACAAACAATCCTGTCTGGAGACCATCAAACTCATGAAGGTTGAAGTTTCATTCATGACAACACTGTTATGCATAAATTCTTAACAAATTTGATTAAATGTTTTGATCCATTTCAAATGCTGACAACTGTAAATAATCTACCAGGAGCTGGTTTACATCCTTCCAGGTTAGTGAAGATGCCATGAAACAATGGTGAACTGTGACTGTGTTATACCTGCATCACCCTAGACTGCTGACAGCAGAGTGGGCCAGGTACCACTTGGAGCCAAGTTCTGAGCACAGCATAACCAGAACCTGAGAAGACCCTTCTCTGGTATTTGAAGGTCTATGTGTATAATTCCTATCTATAATGCAATCTCATATCCTAAATGGGTCAGGATTAGGGTCTGGACTGTCTGCTTCTGTACTCCCTGTACTGGGTCCTGTCATCTCCAACATCTCCAGTGTCATTGTTTAGAGGTCAGTAACTTGAAACACAGGAAAGAAAAACAAGAACGTGAGAGATGGCAAGAGTCCACCACAAATGTGGGCCATGGGCTAAAAAAAGGTTATTATGCTAAATGAAATGTTGGCTTGGAGAAAAAAGGCCTTCAGTCATAAATATGACTTGTTTTGTGCTCTACCCTTCAGGACGGACAACTGACGCTCTCTGAAGTTATGGACAAGATCGACTACATTAAGATCAGTACCATCACTGACTATGGAGGGATGAGGGTGGACGAGCACGATGAGCTCTGATGAACGCACAGAAAACCTCTGGTCAGTCATGAACTTGAAACGACAAACCTGCTGAGAAAACGAGATTTAGGATACACACCTGTTTACACAGAAACTCTGTAAACAGGATTTGAAAAAGCAGCAGCTAACCAGATCTTAAAAAGTTATAGACAATCCCAGATGAACACAAGGTTTATTGCACAATGTCATTATTTATGAAGCAAAATAAAGTAACAGAGCAGAAAAACAATTCAACAGCTTCAGCGACAGGAACTCTCAGTAGACGTTTCCTGATTTCATCAATGTCTCTCATGGTTGCCGAAGAATTCTGGTCCATTCTTCTTTCTTCGTTTCAGTAAATTCAGTTCTTTAGCCATTTACGTCTACACAGCTCTTTGAAGGTCCCACCACATCTTAATCATGTCCAAGTCTGGACTTTGACCAGGTCATTCTTCAGCCAAGCCTCACATTTGCCTCCATAACACTTAGGTTACAAAACAACTCCAGATTATCACCCCTCCACCGCCATGGTTGCAGTAGGTATGAGGCATTTCTCCTGAAATACTGTTTGATTTTCTCCAAACATTAAGACTAAACATCTCCCCTTTGGTCTCATCTGTCCAGAGGACATTGTCCCAGAAGTCTGCTGGTTTGTTCAGATGCAGTTTTGGGAATCTCAGTCGTGCTTCCATGTTCTTTTTTAGACAGAAGTTTTATCCTGGATAGTCTTGGATCCCGGTTCAGTCTTCTTCTGATTCTGATGTCATGAATTTTTACATGCCAACTGAGATCTGTGCGATCTGGGTCTGGTCCTTGAGTCTGATCTTGGGATAAATTTGTTGAGAACATTGACAACTGTCTTGCAAGTTTTTTCACTGTGAAAAATCTTCATGTGGAACATTGATGTCCTTTAGAAAATCTAGTTTGATGTTTCTCTATGAACACTGCTGCATAAATCAAAGCCATGAGCTTTGGTTGAGACATTTATTTCTTCACAATAAAACTGACACTGAATTATATTTATCATTCAGCATCGCAAGTCTTTTACAGTCTTTGATAGCATAAGTCTTGTCACAAGATAAAATGTAATCCAGAGTGAAATCGGGCATCACATGACCAACAAAATCACTGTGAGAGACTGAGCTGTAAATACCAAACGCCAACAGGAAAAATATGTCTACAAACTTGATCAAATCAGATGAAACTGAAGTATACACGTCATAAAGAAAGCTCACACAATTATTACAAAAAAAGGTCACTCTTTCACACGTCCTTCGAGTTTCTGAGGACTCTTCAGACTTCAGATCTGTCGTTTCACACCTGCATCACTGGACGAGCCTCTTTGGCCCTGAGGTCCACACCAGAGCCCGCGAAGCCAGTTCCACCCTGTCAGGACACAACAGTCCATCAGAACAACCAGTTTATGTCTGTGCAGTCATGGATACAAAACATTCCAGCTGAGATACAGATGTTGTGTTTTACAGTTTTAAGCTACTCCAGTCTCCATGGTGATTCATTTTCGTAAAGAGCTTCACTGGCATCAGATAAGGCTCTAACATCATTTAACCATCCATACATCAACATTTACGAGTCAGATCAAACCACTTGATCAGGAAGTCAGTGTCTTTTTTGTTGGAGATGGTTACCCCCAAAAAACCCTCCCCCAAAAAACAAAGAATGTGTTTTATTCCCTGATCGGCCTAGAGCCAACTTATGTAGTTAAGGATCAGACCACTAGGGTCCCTGCCTCACATTTCACCTGACCCTTGAGGCTCCGCCCATGGGGGAGGGCCCATGTTACCTCTTCGAGGCGTGCCCAGCTGGGTACTATGGGTGCAGACCTGGCCACCACGTGCTTGCCAGCAAGCCCCCACCTCCAGGCTTGGCTTCAGAAGGGGAGGGGGCCTGGTGTCCCACATTCAGGCAAAGGTAAATGAGGATCAATGATTTTTGTCATCATCAGGGTCTTTTGAGCCACACTTTGTCTGGTTCCTGTTCTGGGAGCTGTTTGTCTTGGGTGACCTTACCAGGAGCATAAAGCCCCGGTAACTGAAGTCCTAGGATCACTGGAACACGCAAATCCCTCTACCATTACGTTACAGTTAGCAGATGCTTTCAACCGAAGTGACTTACAATCAGGCCACAGTAACTTAGATCACAAAGCAGGTGTGGATAAGACAATCTTAAAATAAATGCAGGTGAGACAACATTCAAGTGCTTGGGAAGTTAACTGGAGAGCACAGTCACCACAGATGTTCTTGGAGGAGGTCTGTTTTCAACACCTTCTTGAACGTACAGAGGGACGACTCTGCTCTTGTATTCACAGATAACTTGTTCCACCATTGAGGAAGCATGTGGGAGAACAGTCTGCACTGAGATCTCCTTGTGTGAGGAGAGGACACGGCCAGTCTGTGTTCTTGTGAAGAGCGCGAGAGCGCTCCTTAACAGGTCTAAGCCTTTATGATTAATATTGTTATGATTGAGTGCATATAAGCAGGTGTGGACCCCGAGATTACTTGTGTGTTGTTGTAGCAGCCACAGAAAGCCAGTGAAGATCAGCGAACAGAGGAGTCAAGTGTGCGTCAAACAAGCTGGAAGGTAGCTAGGAGGACGTGGCAGTAACTGAGAGGGGATGTAACCATGGTGTAACCCAGCTGTAAAATCCTGTAGGACTTCCCTTTCAGGCCGTTTGCTGAAATCTCGTGAGATTTTGACACTTTACATGGCTTTAGAACATAATCTTGCAATAACCTCAACAGTGTATAGATATATATAAGCAGGCAACCATTACTGGTTAGGTGTGCAGATGGGGATGCTGCTGCAGATGCTTCCACCGTGATGAAACTTGCCAGTTCTGACTCTGTGACCTAAAGAAAGGAGTTGGATCCATCCAAGCTGCGACTATTACACAATCCAGTTCCAGTCCAGAGGAGGCTGTCTTGTGGATGAACTAATCAAACTGCAATTTTGTCAAAGTCTATTTTTTTTTTTGAATGAATAATTCAATTTATTTTATTTTATTTTCCTGAAATGCATTTGATTTGTACATACTGTCAATAATTTTGTTGACAAAACCCTCAATATATATATGGCATTGGTTGCAACCGCATTTTCTGTTTCCTTGTCTTTTATTAAGCACTGCTGCTTCCTCTTGAGATGACTCTTATCATCTTGGTCCTCTTTAGCAGGCATAAGGTTAGCATCTTTTTACACAGAACTGTTACATATGGCGAGCCAGCCAGGGGGAATTTAGACAGTGCTTAATAATTTTTTTTTTTTTAATTTGAAAAAAAAAAAAGCATGTTTTTCAGAAGCAGGGAATTAAAATCCCAAATGCAGTACTTGTTAGGAAACAAAACTCAGTCCGAGAGTGATGAGGAAGAGACTGATCTCCACTATGGTTCAGTTCATCACTTGGTGACAACTGATGAGCCTTATCCAGAGTATGATCAGGCTTTGGTGGTTGAATTTGAGTCAGGTGCTGCTGTTACCTCCTACTTTTGTTTCTAGTGAGGAATCTGGTACTTACTCTATTTCTGACATCATTTAAGTTTTATAAACTGGAACCACTGGCTATGCAAGCAGAATCCGATTGTAGTGAAAACGGTTTTCACCGAGGGTTTCAGAGTGGATACACACCCTCTGCAGTGGAATGACGTCTCTGTCCGTTAGTTTGTCTCCACTCACAGGATCGATCATGTCCTTCTTGATCAGCTTCTCCACACACTCCTGAGTGACCACACACCCACTAGGACAAAACAGTCACTTCAGAGTCCTGACAGAGACAGACGTTAATAATCTCTACATCATGGTGAAGTCTGGACTCACGAGGGTCGCAGGACAGCGCACGGAACGCTGTTACCCAGAACGTCTCTGGTCACCGCACAAACGTACCGTTCCTGAGGAGAAAAGACACAGTTACTCCATCCTTGTGGTCAGTAGAGATACTGCAGGTCTGGATCCAGAACCTAGTGGTCAGTAGAGGAACCGCAGCTTTCTTCACTTCTTGGATTGAGTTGGACTTACAAACTAAATGTAGCTGAGATTGTTAGTTGTTCAACAACAGCATTGCTGTATTGAATTTCTACACCAACAGATGAGAATATGGACTAGTGGAAGTGGTGTTATTACACTGCTTTTTTTCCCCCCATATGCTTATTTTTTGCACAAAAGCTTTTTTATTTCTTAGCTTATTTCACATAAGGAAGTAAAATTCAAAATAATTAATTTTTAAAAAAAATGTTATTTCCCTTCCTTACTTGTACTAAATTGCCCCAAAGCAAACTTATTTTGGAAAGTGTTGCAGGTCTTTTTAGCAAACATCTATGTATATTAAAAATGAAGTGACGATGAGAAAGAACATGTATTTTGGGTTCATGCTGTCTGGAAGTAAATAAAAGTCAAAGTAAAGCTTTTATGGTATTTTTTTATGTGGATCCAACTTTTTCTGCAGTTTTCTGATTTGTTGTTCTTATCTTCCCAAGAATTGGTATTAAAAGCGTGCTGATGTCCTTCAGATGTTAACTAACTCAGACTGCAGGTCCAAGACCTGCTGGAACGGCTCGTGTTTCAAACCTCCCTAACATCAGTCTGAGTGGACCAGCTGGAGCACCAGTCAAGGAAAATAATCTGAACTTTGGTTTTGATTTCAGATGTCATGTTTAATCTCTCCGGTTTGCATAATCATGTCAAAGTGCTGCTACACAAAGGTCATCAATGATGCTGGTGTTCACTTGTTAATGATTGATACGGACCAGACCCAGAATGCACCAACCTCCCTGATGACCTAACTGACCTGGCGGTTGAGCAGCGCCACTCGCTCCAGGCTGGGGTCCAGTGGGGTGAAGCGTACTGTGATCAGCTCGTTCATTTTGATGGGTCTCCCAGACATGGGGCAGAGCACGGTCTTACTCTGAAGAAGATAGAGAGGAGGAAGACTGTTACACATTTCCCAGAATGCACCTGCACCCTTGCAGGGATCACTGACAGACAAAGGTGAGTTTCCACTTTCAAACTCAGGGTCGACCTGCCCTCCAACATCAAACACACAGAGACACAAATCAAATGCTGACAACATCATGAGGTCAAAATAACCACCCAGGTGGTCAGAAACAAGTCCACTGAGAGGTCGTCTCTGGTCCAGGATTGATTTGGTAGAAAGAATCTGATGTGATCGACCTTCTATAAAAACTATTTACTGCACACTGACTAACGAAAATCAGACTTGGCTTTTGAGTTATTGTTTATTAGAACCATTAAAAAAAAATCATGTATGAATGAGACTTTTGTCTGACAAAATTACCAACTAGGTGCCAACCAAGTACAAGTTATTCAGTCCCATTTTTAATCTTTTAAATATTTGTTCACCGCGAGTCAGCAACACTTTTAGTTTCAATGACAAATCCTAGAAATCCTACACACCGGTTTCTTCAGAAGAGTGGGCTTGGCTTCAGGAGTCAGAGTGGGGATCCAGAAACTGGGCAGGTTCTGGCTGGACATGGCAGCAGAACCAACAGCCGTTGGTTCTCCTGAGGTGCCCTGAGACCGGTCCTGTTCACCATCTTTGTTCTGCCCTGAAGGAGAAACAGCTGCAAATGATCAATTATAATATACGAGTTAACATTTCTACAGCCTGAATATTCACATGTTCTTAATTCAGCTATAGAGGACGTGCACACACCGGAAGTGAATGGGTTGATGGGTTTGGACACGATGCTGCTCTCGCTGCTTTTAAACCTCTCCACCTTCTGTCTTTCCTCAGACTTGGACTCCAGCTGGCTGCTGCTCTTCTGGGCTTGTTTCTGCTTCTCATACGCCTGATCAATCATACGTCAGATTGATCACACGTCAGATCCATCACACATCAGAAATACAAGCAGAGGCTCAGCTCCAAGTCACCACAATATCACATGTAACATTTAACTAGCAGCTGAGCTTCAGCAGAACCTGATTTCAGAGTCACAAGAACAGGACTCCCCCCTCCCCCCACTCTACTGCATTGGAGGGATGATCTAAAGAATCATCCCTCCAACTCTACTGGAAACAGGAAGTACGCTACCAACATTGATCTGCAGTCAGTACAGATACATAATGAACTGAAGTCACTGTCATGAATAAAGAAAATGAGGAAATTCCTCAAAGTACTCCAGATTAATGATGACAAAACTAGAATTCATGGCCCGAAGAGAAGCTGATGTCTGTTAAATGTTGGATTTAACTGCGTAATTGAACATCTGGAGCTGAGGTAGCATTTCCATATCAGAAAACATCTGAAACTCATCTCTGCGAATGTCACTAAAAGCAGCTCAGACAGATTCACCACAGACATTTACACCTCCAGTGTGTTCAGATGTCTAAACATATATGTAATTAAAAACAAACAAAAGCCTTTTGAAAGAAATGCTGGCATTGTACCAGTAAACTACAGGAGTTAAGTGGTTTTAAGAGATCATGTGACTTTCTTGCATCACAGATTAGTGATGTCAGTTAATGTAGCAACAACATTATTGATGCAAAATACGAAGAAAATAGTTGTTTACTGTCAGTAAACACATTCATCCATGGAACGCCAGAAAAGGTAAGGAGACAGACAGAACCAATACGAGCCTAGACTGGTCCAGACAGGACAGGACGAGTCCAGACAGGACCTGGCTAGACCACGTAGACCAAACCAGACTGGACCAGATCAGACCAAACCAGACAAGACCTGTTTGGACCAGACCAGACCAAGGAGGACCAAACCAGACTGGACCAGGCCGAACATCTTCTGAGGATAAATCTTACCATCGTGTTTTATAATGGCTCTGAAAGTCAGAACAGTACTGAACAGTAGCTAATTAACCAGCAACAGTAACAATCTTTTAATACTTCTACAATTCCTGAAACTCCTTGTTTGAGAAACACCAGACCATGAAGAACCTCAGAAGTTGCTCATGAACATCAGACTGTAGATCTGAACTCATCGTAACCCCTTCTATTCCCTCTGAAAGAAAATTAAACTAATCTTTGAGGCTGACTTCACGCCTCTGTTTTTTGTTCAGCCTTTCTTTCTTGGTTTAATTTGTTTTAAACAGACAAGAACATCTTCACCACCGCTTTGAAGTTGAGCTTACCTTCATCTTTTTGGCGTTTTCTGTCTTCTGGTGCAGAATATATTCCAGAATTGCCTGTTTTTCATACAAATATCCATCTGGACTGAAGACAACAAACAATATGATGCACCTACAAATTACTTATAAATTAAGATGAAAAAGTATACGTGTGTGTCTGCATAACACAAACGTACGTGATCACAGGATCTTTGCAGGGTTGCAGCGACAAACAGCAGCAGTCGAAGTCTTTGATGGCATCTTTTCCCAGACGAACGCTCTGAGTCCCGTAACCAGACGCCGCTGAGAATGAAAGAAATATGAGATAACGCAGGAACATCTGTCCACAGATCTGCACCAGCAAGAACAAGCATGCAAAGAACTCAGAGGTTCTCAGTGATGTCTCGGGTCTTGGTTACAACCGCAGATTTGTTCAGAAAGATTTCTGGATCATTCCTCTCTCCAGAACTGTTCCAGCTCAGACACACCTGTAAAACATCTGATGTGAAGAGAGATTACTTCTGCCGAAGTGATCTCTGTGGGATCCAGACCTGAACCCACAGCATCTCTGTGGGTTCAGGTCTCAGAAATCTACTTTTAGTGAGTCATCAATCACATCAGCAAATGCTTTTGCATGTTTGTGCAACTAATGGAGCTCTAAACCACAACCTCATCATATTATAACTGTAAACTATTGACTCAATGAAGTAATTAGTCATTGTGAATGTTTAAATAAATAAAAGTGTTTTAACAGACTCCAAAATTATACAAGTTTGTGTTTATGTTATTAGATGATCAGCAAGGTCATGACACATTAATGTAGAGAAACAGTAATGCATCAATAAAATGTATAAAGTTATATTAAAGGTTAAAAGTGTATCATCTAAACATGTAAAAGTCAGTTATTTCAGGAATAAAACTGAATGTTTGTCAGTCTGGACCACAGTTACGACCACTGATAGTGGCAGTGTTTGGTTTGTGTTTGATCATCAGAAATGATGAAAATCATGTCTTTTCATCTCACCCGTGTCCTTCTTCTTCTCGTGGTAGGTGTAAACAGCTCCAGCTGTACAGTTCTTTCCGTGACGAGTCATTCTGGTTTTCCAAAACTCACCTGGACGTGTCTGAAGATAAGCAATAATAAATAATAATAATAAAAAAATTAAATTAGGTTTGTTGATGCTAACGTTAGCTGCTAATTTTTACTCACAAACACACGCGCCGATCTGTTTTCTTGAAAACAAGAAAATGACTGAAATCTACTGTCACCAGCCAACAGATCTAACGCTGATTTCAGCAAAAAAAGTGAAAATAATGGATAATAATAAAGAACTACTTCTTCTTTTCTTCGCTCTTCGAAACTAATAACGTCTTCTTCTTCGTTTGATAAACATATTTCGGTGGTCGAGAAACTGACGCTCTGCTGCCACCAACTGGTTTGACAGGATGACGCACATACGGTCACATTGATTCATATAGCGCATTTAAAGACAACTAAAGATGACTTCAGTTATTTAAAGCTGAATAGGATTTAGAATTTCAAAACAATACAGATATTATTATTATTATTATTATCATTAGTAGTAGTAGTAGTAGTAATAGTAGTAGTAGTAGTAGTAGTAGTAGTAGTTGTTGTTGTTGTAGTAGTAATAGTAGTAGTATAGTAGTATTATTACTTTGGCTTCTGGAGTCTGTGGTCCTATATTAACATGCTGCATTACAAATATATGACACAAACCACCAGAACTCATCTGCAAGGATTCCATAAATGCTTCTAAACAGGCCCCAGAAATACTGCAGCAAGAGTTATGATGAGAACAGCAAAAGATGACATTTCTTCAATCTCAGCTTCCCTTCACAGGTTTCCTGTTAAATCATGATTTAAAATTCTTCTCCATGTATTTCCATTACATATAAAGGCTTTCAGGCCCTGGCTCCATCTGTTTTTAAAGAGCTATTGGTTGTGGATGTGTACTGTTGGTTCCTGGAGTTTCTAAGAGCAGACAGAGCCTTTAGTTCTGGTTCTGGTTCTGGTGGGAGAAGCTCCCAGTTAGAGACTGTCTATACTTTTAATATTGGGATTAAAACATTCCTTCTTAATCATGTTTTCAGTTTGGATCAGGTGATTTGAACCTGCTGCACCATCACCTACACTGCAGTGGAACCTCCCATGATGCACTGCACACATTCCCTCTGCTCTCTTTAGTCTTATATAACATTATTACTGCTTCTTAAATTTGTGTTAGTCTTGTTATCTCTTGGCTCCAATACCATTGATGAACTAATATTTAATCATCTTTGCTCAGGGGTCTTTGAAAAGTGCTTAGAGACATTTTTATTGCATTGTATTTGTAATCAGCTTGGCTACTTTTTATGCGATCATATATCAATATACAATTACAATGAACTGGATGGATTATAATATTGTTGGCATTTAACTGTGCTGACCTTCTTTCATTATACTCAGTTTTAGTAAGTTGTTTTTTATAAGATGCAGTCTTAGTGTACAGGCCTGATGTATGTTTACCACTACCCTCTGGTTTTGGCTCTGGTTTTGGTTCTGGTCCTGGTACTAGTTGTGTCCTCACCTGTCTGTCTATGACAGATTCTCTGAACAGTCTTCAGTGTAACAACAGGGGGCGCTGTTGTTCATCCAGGAGACACGTCACTGATGACGAGGTCCGTTTTCTGTTGACTGAACAGTCTGAACGCACAAGTCAAGCTTTGTTTTCTTTTGCTCTTTTGTTCAAAGGAAAAAGAAGTGCAGTTATCTTGATTCAAGCCTAAGAGTTACAATGACCTGGATGACTGGGAGTCTGCACCAGTGCATCAAAAGACTTTACTGGTCTGCTTTTACATGCACATTTTCCTTCAGTAGGTTACATTGAAATGAAATAAATTAGGCTAAAATACCAGGCCAAGTGGCAACCATTCAACTTCCAGGTTGAAGTCGATGTGGAAATAAGAAAAGTTGCAGTTCCTCTATTGACCACTAGGGTCGGAATAGACCAGTGAGTTCATCTCCATTTGAGCTCCATGTTAAAATGTCAAATTTTACAGCAGAAATAAACACATTTACTGTCTGGTAAAAAAGACAAACAACAACCACAAAAATACATATTTAATCTTCAGAGCTAGATTTTACTTCCATGAAATTTAGCTATGGAATTCTTGTTCTTACGGGTGTAAAGAACTGTATTAAAAAAACCAAATTGATGAATATTTATGGGCGTGGTCCTATGATTGATAGACAACTAATTAATGACTATTTGTCACTGCTGTAGTTACTTAGCACTAAGCACTGTATTGACTTCCAAGATGTAACTAAAGACCTGACAGGGCATAGTCTAATACATTTGAATGTGAATCTGTTTTGTTGTGTTGTTAATTTTACTAACAGACCACTGTTATTGGTTGTGCATTGGTCTGGAGGGATTCCAGGATGGAGCTTATCTAAGAACAAGCAGTTTATGTTAACAAAGCATTGACTAAATGCAGACAAAACGACATTTGACATGGAAAGATCCTGCTTGAAATGTTTGTGGACAGCTCTGCTGCCCCTGAATTGACTGAAGCAGGTTCAGTCCCTCAACTGAAGTTTGCTGGGACCTGCAGGACCATCAG
>JAOWBL010043299.1:0-26032 GCA_028564865.1 Zenarchopterus dispar | reverse complement strand
TAGATATATACATGTGTGTGTATGTGTGTGTGTGTGTGTGTATGTAGGTTATGATTATGAAGGTGATGGACTTCACGAAGACTGATAGCAGATGTTTGATCAGTAGCTCGCTTACATTTCTCTTCAATATTATTGCAGTTTGTGTGGTGATTGGAAACAAATGATGTTGACAACGTTACATCAGTGATGAAGCCCTACAAAGTCCCATTCATGTTAAGTGTGATTCTTTCGCAATAATGTGTCCATTTTTGAAGTACATTTTTGATGATGAAGCTCTCATAACACGGTTGGTGGCACACGTCTTCATCACCTTCCCTGGCCACAGTAGAGCATGACACACTAAATTTTCCAATATTGCTGGTAGCATGAATACAGATTCCACAAAATACGTTCCCTTACAGTCACAGGAGGATAACTCATGCTACATTACAGCTTTCCCTAATGTGATTGATGTACTGAACTGCACACATTCACATAAAACATCCCTGATGGGCACATAAAGGAGACTTTATGAACAGAAAATCCTCCCACAGCACCAATGGAAGAGGTTTTCTCCTCCATCCTTCAGTCAAGTCATACTTGTTCAGTCTTTCTCTATTATATTGTCATTGAAGCATAACATTTAACATCCTAACTGAGGCCAATAGAGTCTGAGATGTACTGGAGCTCTTGGATTTTTTGCAGTTTCTGCCATTGCAAGAGCTGATCTTAGGGTGAACTTATTGGGACATTCAATCCTTGGAAGATGTAAATATTCTTACTTTTGGGCAGCAATATTTTCTTTTCAAAGATTCTTGCTTATGTCATTCCTTCTTGATGAATGACCAAAGCCAGTGTTTCCCCAACTCTGGTCCTCGGGGCACACTATCTTGCATGTTTTAGTTTCCCTGCTCCAACACACCTGATTCTACTTAACAATCATCATTAGCTTGTCATCAAGGTCTGAACAAGTCTGTTAATGACACAGACACTTGTGTCAGGGTGTGATGAGGCAGGGAAACATCTAAAACCTGCAGGACAGTGTGCGCCGAGGACCAGGGTTGGGAAACATTGACCTAAGCAACGTACACGTCCAGACCTGAAAACTGTCAAACCTCTGCTTCTATAGAGGTGGTCACACTTGCTGATGACAAATTCTTCAAGTTCATTTGATAAAAGGCACTTTGTTGATATGTATCATCTCAGTTCATAGGATTTCATACAGTATTTCTGCATTTTTGTCTCACTTTTGTTAAATAATGACAATGAGTAATATATATCATTGATTTATTATGTAACACATCAGACTTTAGAGCCTGAAAAAAGTCAACTTCCTCAAGATAAGAATTTGTACTATTAATTAAATGATCTTGTAAACTCCGGGTGGCGCTTACCATTTTGGATGGTGCCAATATCAGGATGACATAGCGGACTTCGCAGCAGTTCTCCCCCCAGTTTTGAGGCCTCTCCAGTCGGGAAATGCACACATGACGCCTCAGGAGCTGCTTCACATTGCAGCTGGAGCAGAAAAGAAAAAGGACAAGGCTTTACAAATGTCAACAGCTCACATCATCAGCAATGCCCATCATTTCCATAAATGAACCTTTTTCTTTCCAGCTACACTTACGCAGCATGCCGGCAGAGCTTGTGCTCATCACACAAGCTGAAAAATTCATAATGTGACACTGGGTCTGTACACCTACAAATACATCTTTGGAACACATAAAAATTGGACAATACGCCCACTGCCTGTTTTACACCACTGAAATACCTGAGCACTTGAACTTTAATTTGTTTATGACTTTCAAAATGATAATAAAAAGAACAAAGTTGATAAATTAAAGTGTTTTATGACAGTTGAATAATAAAAGCTTAAGTTTCATTGTAAAAATGACAAGATTTAGGAAAATGTCTATTTCAAGGAACAGACTGTGATCACTTTAAAGGTATTGACAAGTCTGTGCTGTCAATCGCAAGCAAGTAAAAAGCAGCTATCTGTATTTAAGACAGGTATTTTAGTGATCCATTCATCCATGTCGTCGCTCTCCCTGTGTCCAATTTGTCACTCTCAGCATCAGATGACTTCTTCCTTTGCTCTCATCATAATTACTCTGGCACAGAAGGAGCTTTGTGACTTGAATATAAATGTGTTAAAGATATAAGGATGTTCTGGCTTTAAAGATACCAGGAGATGAACCATGCTGGGGGTTATTTTTGTCCATTTCTTCCTGCAAAGCAGTCTCAAGGGTGTGGAACAGTTTGGATTGGAATTTCTGATTCTCCTTAGATTTTTGTACTAGGGACAGAGTAACACTGTTTTTAAATGATTCAGCAGCAAAAGAAATAACATAAAAAGTCCAAATCTTTAACTGTAGACGCCAAAACCGACTGAAACAGCCATTAATCCTCAACTGTAGTCATCTACCCTGTTTACATCCAGATTACGTCGTCACTCTGACGTCGTTGTGTTAAGCCCGCCCACAGACTCTCTACTATAATAGACTGACTTGATTGGTTGCCAGTGACTTTTGGTCCAAGGTAATGAACTCCAACAGATGGTAGCGAGACTCACCTGAAAAGCTAATTTATAGTTGCTAGCATTACATCTAGATTTCTAGGCTACCACTGACCATCTTTGGTTTTTAAAGACAAATTATGACTAAAATCATATTTTGGAATCACTGTTTAGACTTCATTTCTAGCCCAAAAAGAAGTTAATGTGATGAAATGTAAAAATATTCTGGATTACTGCCTCCATTTTCCTCCTTCCAAATGACTTAACCTTTTTTTCAATACATTTTCTATACATTCATAAATCTATTAGACCTAAAATAATAATAATAATAATAATAATTTTTGTGATCTGAAAATTTTAAACTGGTGACAATGTATGATACTTCAAAGTTTCATTTCTCAATTATATTTTAAAAATCATCTGTAAATTCAGCTCCCAAATACACTGAAATTTCTTTTGCAATTTTTGTAATTTAAATCACACACAATTGCTTACAGGATACAGAGCCAGGACTGTTGGTACCGGATTCCAGTTGCCGTGGCTGTCGCTCCCTGAATTGTCTCCGACAGCAGGTGAACTGTGGGTCAGATGGTAAACAAAAGTTAGCTGAAGTCAACGTCACAGCTGATTTACTCCTTCCAAATTTTCAACTCCTTTTTTGTGTAGACCCTGCATGGCACCAGCAATGTATGCCACATTCCTTCATGGAGGCATGCTGTGACTCTCTAACTAAAATGTAAAGCTGCATGTTCAGAACTGAACATCTAAAAATAATAGATGGCTCAGATTTCTTTTCCTAAATGGTGTCAGTCAAATGCAATTTCAAGAGAAATCTAGGGCTGCAGCCAAGTTTCTCAATATGATGTCTACATCAGACGTGTCTAATGAGCTTGCCTTCTGCCTTAGATGGAGATGCCAGGCTGCACTGTGTGCAAATACCAAACAAAGCTAATAAGGATGTCCATAGAAAACACCAGTTCTCAGATTTAAAAAACACATTTTATTGTGCTGGCATGTTAATAGAGTACAATTAATTAAAACATAAATACTAATCGGCATTGCTGAACCTATCCTTTTTTTTTTTTCTAACAACAAGTATCTCCTTTGTGACTCTACATACTGAAAATAATGAACTGTTGTATTCTCCACCAACCCCAACCATCCCAAACTCCTCTAGAAGATTCAGGGACTTTGCCTTGCAACATCCTCTTAAACTCATTGGTAATGAGAAAATGACAGGCTGCAAACGTTTTTGTATAGTAAACACCGAGGACGATCATTTCCATACTGTTTGGATTTTCCCGGCCAGTGGTTTCTTTCTTTCTGTGTTTCTTTCTCTCTCCATCACTCTTGCTTTCTGTTTCCCTGTCATGCCGTCTCATCAATAAAGTATCCTCCATTCATGCCAGAAAATGATGGGCGTCACCATGACAACAGTATCACAGTGCTCAAGGAGTGAGCCAGAAAAGGAGAATGGGGAGAATGAGGGTGGGGGGAGGAGGTGGAGGGGCCAGAGAGAGAGAAATGAGGGAGTTGGAACATGTTGATAAAAAGTAAAAGGGGAAAAAAATATGAAAAGAGGTCTAAGGAAACACAAGGACAAGGAGGAAAGAGGAGAGCTAGTGCTTGGTTAGAAAGAGAGGAAGAGATGGGAAGAAAAACAAAAAAAGGAGATGAAAGGAAATATGCAGGAAAAAAGAAAATGAGGGAAGCTGCATGCAGAAAGAGTTGAACTCAGTGGAAAATGCTAGCAATGAGACAGCAACGATGGTCATAATAACAATAATAATAACAATAATAACGATACAGGCAATATGATAGTCAAGATAATGAAACATCATCAAATATGAGCGATGAGCAGGAGAAGGGAAGAGGGCTGATAAATGAAGGAGATGGACTGGGATCCAAATCAATTAATGGCAGCAAGCCTGAAAGCGATATAATAATCAAAATTCATCCAATTTGTCATTGACGTCATGGACGGAAGAAGGGGAGAGAAGTTGACGGAAAGACAAAGAAATGCTAACAGAACAAAAGAAAGATTAAAGGATAAAGAGATATAAAATTAAAAGGAGACAGAGGTTACAGGAGAGTTGGAAAAAAATTTAGAGGCAAATTTTGGTGCACAGCAAGATCATGTGTCATTGTTTATACCAACAAACTACACAACCAATCTCAGGTCAAAATAAGAAAGCTAATGGCTGACACTGATAGCAGCATGCCTTGAAATTACAACCACATAATAATGTTTTTTTTTGACAAACTCCCTTCTCCAATTCTAACTCCAAGTCTTTCAGCTGTTTTAGTGTCAATAGTAGTTCAATAATCAGGGAGCAGCATGAACATGGTCAGTGTTTATGGTTAAATGTCAATATTGCTGACAGCTGGAAGCACCAGTAAAAACTACAGATGACAGTTTTAAAAAGCCTTCTTAAAGATGAGGGTTTTCTGACTAACTTAAAGCTGTTCACTCAGCTTCTGAAGAAAATAAAATCTTCAAATAAATGCTACATAAAAGGTTAACAGTTCTGCTTTTAGTTATATTTTCTCTCAGGTTTAACACTTTTTTCCCTACTTTAAAATATTGATGAAAATGAAGGAATGGTGCTCTGAGCTTGAAGGATAAATGCAAACATATGCTGCATGACACCACAGTAGTTCAAATCTTTATCAGTTATGTGTTTGTTACAGATTTTTTAAAATCTAATTAAAATAAAGAAAGAAAATGTGAGACTTTCTTTGACTTGTTACTATTGGTTGTCTTACTGTGCAAATATTTCTCACTTTCATTTGAGAAATTTAAAGAAATTTTACTGTATTAGACGAAGCATTTGTCAGAACAATGTTTTATCATAATGCTAAATGTTTTTATGGTGCCGCTTGTTTAATTCATTCTGGGACACTTCATATTAGCTCATTATGGAGGTCCATCTCCGACAGAAACCCCCCTAAGAACATGACACTTTCTATCCAATTACATGAAACACTTGACACAGACTATGCCCCCTAGTGTTCGACTGAGGGAAAAATTCTTTCTTTCTTGTTGAAAGGATGAAAAATTCACACGTCTTCACAAAATTCACAAAAGGCCAATTTTAGTAGTAGAATTTGTGTAATAAATTTCTGCAACAGAAGGCCACTAATTTAATACGAGTAAAAAGGAGTTGAATTTGTTCTGTCGACTCAGTCATGGTCAGTATATATACACACTGTGGCGATTGTGTGTGTGTGTGTGTGTGTGTGTGGATGTGCATTTAAATGTACACTACTATATCAGGTGTACCTGACAAAATGGCTGGTGAGTTTACTGTAAAGAAGACATGAACAAAGCCTCCTATGATGTCACAGACTGTACGAGTTTTGTTATCAAACTGTATTTAGATTAAGTTGAACACTTGCATTGCGAATGATATTTTGCTTTTAGTACGACTACATTCAAATTAATAAAGTAGATAAAATAAGAGAGATAACGCATATCATATTCATATACAGGAAGAAAGCTGGAAAATGGTAACTCAGTATACTTTGCTAAATGTAAAATGTCTAGAAAATAAACAATTTAACAGCTGCTGCAAACTGGGAGACTATTGGACAGACTTTGCATTAAATTGTAATAAAATCAGAGTCAGACTGAATCACCCAACATGATCCCTGTTTTTAAAGAAATGAACAGCACGATTTGTTCTTATTGTTCCTTAGTTTGCTCACAACCTCATGCAAACACTGTTTTTAATTGAAATATTTGCTGATGAATACCTACCATAACGGAACTTTAATATTCTGAGCTGTATGATGGTTCTGATGTACAAACCTGACTTTGTTGCCAGGATTGATGAATGACTGCTGGTGTGATCAAGGGAGAAACTAATTAAGACGTGTGTTTTACACTTGTCATTTAAGTGAAGATTTCTGCATGATTTCATCAGCTTTTGCTAAGCAAACACTGCTGTTTCTGCACACAGGAAAAAATATCACTTATGCTCAGACATAGCATATCAAATATGAAAGACTTCAATGGAAAGTGATGAAAAAAATGTGAGGAAAGCGAGACTGGATGGCTGGACATCCCTCTTTGATCTTTCCGTATTCTTGTTGAATATCCACATGGCTTGGTTAGAAGGGGGAAAACAACCATTTCTGCAAAACATGAGGCTTATACCGTCTGTCACAAATAAACGGGAGACAAATCAACTGGGACGCTGAACCCGTCAAATGATGCAATCTAAATATTTCTTGGTTTGTGTGCCAGTTCTACATCAAACACAGCAGAGAAATCTCCCGAGGTGTGTGGCTACAAAAAAAAAACAAAAAAACCCCCCAGAGATTATGAGTTTTTCTGTCAATGTGTAAAAAGCCCCAAGCCTTATTTTGTGTCCAGAGGCCTCTTCAATAACGGCTCCAGATTCCATGTTACATAAAAGATTGATTGAGAACCTCTAAGTCAACACATATGAGCATACCCATCAACACACAGGCACACAGGGAGAAATAAATGGTTTCCTAGTTGTATGAAGACTGTGGAAGGCACTTTGAAGGGGATGTCATTAAGACACTGGAGCTAGATGAAACATTTCCAGAATGAATCCATCATAGCCAAACACCATGTTGCACGCAAATGCTATGATGTCACATGGTGAGTCCCGAGGACTGGGTCAATGGTGTCAGCTTGTTATCTGTAGAAGTTATTTATCATCGAATTGTTTGACTTGAGGCATGAATATAATACAGACAAAGAATTTATGATTTGAACTTGGATAAGGAGAAGTTAATAGAACTCTCTTAGTTGTCTCTCAGTTTCTTCACACAGATCCAACAGTTTCAGTTTTTTTCACCCACGGCGCTAACAACATTACTGAACAATGGACAGAGGAACTTGCGTTGATTTGAAGGATAGATGAAAAAGCAATGATATCCATGACAAGAAGGTTTGCTGGTTTCTGTAATTATGACTTAAAGGATTGACCCAGTCCTGAGCATGGAGAGGAACACAAACAGCATACTGATGGTGACTGATACAGAAGCACACCACTGATTGCAGCCTCACTCAGGTTGATGCTGACATTTTCATCCAATTAGCACAGCTTACCATCATCAAAGAAAACGAAACTTTGAGACTTGTCTGCATGAGGGGAAAGAAGGAGAAAAACCAAGAGGAGAGACAAGAGAGTCAGTTCAGTCACCTTTTTTGATCAGCAGACACCACATTCTTGGGTTTTGTGCGGACAAAAATGACATTCAAATGCACACTGCAGCAACACACACATATGTGGACATGCTTTCTGGTTAACAAGCACGCACATAAATATCTCTGCTGAACAGAAGCTTCATTTCCTGCCCTCCTTTCCCTCATGCATATTAAATATCATTTTCCAGAGAAAATCCCTCAATGTCTCATCTTTGTTAGGCACAGGGAAATCTTATCTTGATTACCATCTACAGGCTATAAGGCTATAACCAAAAATGGGATTTTATCATTGATAGAAGTGATGCATTCAGCTGGTTAAAAGACATCAATGAAAGGATCAAGATGAGAAACGACATATATGACCACCGTTTTTCATATAGTGCAGAGCTTGAATAAATGGGTTAATTTTAGTATTCTGACTGTTCTTGAGAAGAACACTCATGGAGCAGGTTATAATAACATATAAATGTAAAATTAAGAAGCCTTGCTGTCTGATTTAAAAACAAAGTGTCATGTATAATCATAGTAAACATTTTTATTACTGTCAACATGTAACTCCTGGATGAATAATGCTTAAAATGAAGCATTTTTTTTCAATACTTTAAGTTAACTTGATTTTAATACTTATGGTTTGTACAATCTTAGAATTTGATCAGAAAAAGGAAAAGCATGCAAAAGTATGGACACCCAAACAAACCTGAGATCTCAGATAATTTAGAGGTCCCATACCTTTATTTGCCTGGTATGGGTAAACCGTGGTGGTTTGAATATCACAATCTAGTCTCTTATCAACAACAAGGCCAAAAGCCAGCTTTTCTGACATCAGTGCCCTTGTCAAAGGCCATTTACAATTCTGTGATGGTAGGATAGACGCAGAAAAGCACACAGAGATTTTAGAGCCATCAATATGACATCTATGAATTTTTCAACAAGTCAACCACATTTTGTAACATTACAAAGGTGTTACTGAGGAAGACGTGGGTACGTGTATGGATTTGGCCTGCCTGCGGTCTAAACCTGTGCAAAACGGAGACTGTGTGAAGAATTCTGAAATGAAAAAAATGAGACAATGGCGACCCCATACTGTTACACACCCTAAGATGTGTTAGCAGGCAGAATGAGACAAAATAACACCTGACACTCTCACTCTCACTTGGTATCCAGAACAACTTTTTCAGTGTTGTGAGAAGGAACAGCAACATTAGAAAGTAGCAAAAGCTTTACTTGCCCAGCTGTTATTATTTTTTGATTGCTTTGCAGGCCTGAAAGGTAAAACTTAATATATAATAACTAGTTAAATTAAGTTGATTAGAAAAAAACATGAACTATTTTTGTGGTATTTTTTCTAAATTGTCCTTATCATCCCCTTGTTCTCTGAATTGTAAAATTCAGATCTATCTATCTATCTATCTATTTATCTATCTATCTATCTATCCATCCATCCATCTATCCATCCCTCCCTGCCTCACTGCCTCCTTCCCTCCCTCCCTCCCTCCCTCCCTCCATCCATCCATCCATCCACCCCTTTAGAGTGTTATCCGCTGGCCAACCACTGTCATGATAAATTCTCCTAATTGTCACTGCTTTGTTGCAATTCAAAGTTGGCTGGTCCTCTGGGCTCTCCTTCTGGCTAGGGCCCCCAAGCATTTGCCTAGTATGTCTGCTGGCAAGAGGTGCCTCTGATTATCTAAGCATTCATTTTTTCATTCATTCATACCACGTACCCCCTTGGGGGCATGCCCCTCACTTTGGGAACCACTGGTTCAGGTGTACATAAGAGAAGCAGAAGCAATTTTATTACCCAAGCATTACATCATCAGCTTTAGTGGACAGTATTCATTTATTTGCTGTTCTCCAGTGCTGCATCCCACTACAAAAGTGAAAAAAAGAAGAAGAAGAAAAAAAAAAAAGCATCACATTGGCCTCCAAAAATCAACTCCTCTGTACAAGTTGAAGCAGGGCTAATTATCTCTGCAGGCTTTCATCTTTTTTCATTTCTTTAATTCTTTCTTCTTTCAGTGCCTGTTATCGTACCTCTCTGTTCACTTTATCTCACAGCTGTAGAGTATTACGCTCCAAATGAGTGGGTCTACTCACCAGCTGTAATACCCCACTGTAGCAGGGTGAATGTAGATCTGACAGATATAATGATAACACATTTGTGTGGAATATTCCCCCAGGAAAAATCCTTGCTACTTGCCCAGATATACATTCTTTTATGTCTCTCAGGTCTAACAAAGTGCACCGCATGTGAATTTGTCGACTTTGCCAACAAACATGAGAATTCCGAGTCTGACTGAGAAAACTGGAGTGAAAAAAACAGGATACTGAAGAAAAGGAGTTCGAAATGAGGGAGCTTCCCTATTAAATAATTACTATGACCAAATTAAATTAAAGATAACTCAAATCCACAGGCTACTTGGAAAACAGATGGTGACATGCATATTTGAAAGTATACCATCATTTCTACTTTTTCTGCATAGATTGTAAACACATCTGTAAATATGATTCAGTTGATTATGAACAGTTCTGCTAACTCTTTATTATTATTTGAAGGATACCTACAACAGCTATAGATTATGTTTATAATTAGGTTTGATGAATACTATACAAAAGTACATGTCTATTACATATCGATTGTTTCATAATTTACAACTCAGTTGAGGAAAAGCTTTTAAAAACGAGCAGCCTGTACCTATATACAAATCTTTGTAGATAAGACGGCAGCTGCAAAGACAAAAAAGGAACTAAATAAATAAATACACAAATAAATAAATAAAAAGTCTGTTCCTTTGCCTCCTTCTGGGGTATTTTGAGGGAGAACCATCGAGTAGCAGCTGCCTCCGCAGCTTGAGCATCCCAGACAGCCGTTTGAAAAGCTACATGAGTGATCGATGACAGAAGTCAATTATCAGCTTGCGGATCTAACTGAGGTGGCTGTGAAGGGTGAACATCACACACCGTCACCTCTGACTAACCATCAACAACTATGGACACCTGGTTAGCCAGACAGGAAGCTGCTGGGAACAGAGTATACAACAATGTAATAGTAATAAACTACCAATTCCTTCACATGCAATTTTGTCAATACACACACACACACACACACACACACAAACAAAGCTTGTATCAAATTGGTACTGATGTTTCTCTCTGTCTGCACAGCAGTAAGTTTTCAGAAAAGAAAGCAAATTTGCCAAATAATTACTTTAGTGACTGTGTTTAGCAGAGCACAGCAGAAAGCGAGGCTTTATCAATGCCTACGTGCTGATATGTGTGAGGGTGGATTTCTCTGGAGATCTGCCTTCACCATGTGGCTTTGCTATTCAGGTAAAAATTTGCTGTACTACTACTTTACCAAACCTGGAGAACATAAAAGACATTTCACATAGAAATATACACTTGTACATTTGGAAGACTACTTCATCTGCTTCCGTGTATAACTAATTTTTATTTATTATTTCAACATACAGAGATCTATGCACGCTTGTGAACTTTAATAAGATCATCAAAAAATAAACTTTGCTTTTAGAATTATTGTAAAATGAGTTAATTCTTCATTCTCACAATACACACTTTCAATTCTGCTCTTTCTTACAAGGTATGCAATTGAGACATTTTAATGACTTTTCCTACTCAAGTGTGATGGTTCTCGTCTTCTGTTACTTCTCATTTTATTTTAAAAATCCTGTTGTACTTACTTTTTCTAGTTTAGTTTCAGTTTTTGTTGTTTCCTGCCACACACGTGGTTGTAATCAGTACTTAATCATCTTGTAAATATACATACTAGTTCCTGTGTTTCAGTTATCCTCCATTTGATTATCTTTGTCCCCTGTGACTAATTTTCTAGCCTTGTTTCCTTGTGTTTTACAGTAAGTGTATATGACATCTGTTTGTTTCTGGTTTTTGCCTTCTCCTTGCCTTTGTTGAAATAGCTTGCCCTGGGTTTTTGATCATTTTTTTTTGTTTTTATTGCCTTTGTCAAGCCAAGTTTCTCTTATGACCAACATCAATCTGACTTTGGATTGAGTGGGGTTATGTGAAATATATATGAGTACTTTAGATCTCATCTGGTATGGACAGCGATCATGGCACTCTCAATTTGGAGGATTCTGGTGTGATGACTTCTCGTGTTGGTCACCATCTGCTGTGAAGTACTCAGATGTACTTCACACAACCACAAAACTTTGATATCTTCTTAAACTAAAGGATATTCAAAACCATTTACAATTATCAGGAAAGTATTGTTCTGTAACTGAGCGATGAAAATAAGTAACAAACCAACAGAATTATGAATGGCTACACAGTACTGTGTATGATAAGCACTTCTCAGCAGCGTTGCATCCAGTCATGTTCAATTAAAAAGAAAAAAGTTATGTGGCAGTCAAACATCAACAATTTTCTTTGCTTGTGCTGATACACTTCCTCCATCTGATACTGTTCATGTGCCTTTGACTGTACAACTGAGCATTCTTCTGCAAGTCTACTGGCTAAAACGTGTATACAGATAGAGTCCTTGCTTACCACTGACTTCCTGAGCTTCTGCATCTGTGAAAAGCATGCTCATCACCTCCTCAAAGTTGCAGCTGGGCTCAGATGTATGGCTATCCTGGCCCACGTGGTGCAACATTCTCTTGAGGACATCATCCAGGGAAGCCGCTGTTTCATCTAGCAGAATACTTGCCCTCGCCAGGAAGCCATCCAAGTCCCGGAGTGCCCGAACCTCTTCCTTAAAGTTCATCAGCTTCACATACTGTGGAAAATACTTAATTATTGCAAGTCTGAAATTGCTTAAAAAATTGTGTTAAAGAACAAGAAGAAGGAGAAGCTGGCAAACCTATCAGGGGTGAAAAGAGATATTAATGCCACAACTGTGACACTGCATAGTAGCATCCACAGCCACGAAGAATCAGAGATTTTATATATAACAACAAGAAGGATATAAAATAGATTAACATTTTGATCTGCAGAAGATGATTTTGCCATTGAGAAGCTGAGAATACAATTTTTTTTTTTTTTTTTTTAAAAGAGAAGCTGAGAATAGTTTTATGTATGAGCAAAGCCATGTCAAGGCAAAAAAAAAAAATGGAAGGAAAAATCTTAATAAGTCATTTTGATCAGCAGAGATGAGATTTTAATGAATACCAAATGTAGAAGTTTGCATACTATTTCTATGCTAATTGTGTCAGTCAGTTTAATTTAGAGACCACACTGGAAAAGTCCCATTGCTGACCCCAGTAAAAATACACTGGTGTTGGTTAGACCTTTGATAGGTCCATGAAACAAAAAAAAATGTCTTGCAGTTGACAGAAAACATCCTAAAGTGTTTGCAAAATATAAATGGTATTACACATGGAAAATCTAGACAACAATGATTTGCCAGGACTAAATAAAGCTTACTTTAGTCTAACGTTACCTGGTCAAAGACAGTTTATTTCTTTAAAGTTGGTCAGACAATATCATTCCACATTAAACCCTATTGTGGTCAAGTCTGATTAATTTTCAAATCAAAATACAGTTTTGCCATTTCAGACTGGATTATACATTTGACCACAAGTCTCAAGGTCTGTTAATGGATTCCTGATAGGTTAACATACAGTATCAAAATGTAGGTCGCTTAGGTGTACTCTGATGGTCAAAGTTTTCTATTTTTACCCCACCACCCCTTCTGAGCTTAACAATGAAGTTTTATAAATAGTAGAACCCTGAAGATCCACTTCACACTTCCAAAGTTGAACCCAGTTGCACCAGTGGCATCTGAGAATCACTCACAGATGGTCGAATGGACAGGGAGACAAACGCAGCTCGATTAAGAGCACAGACACTCACCAGTCCTCAATTTCATTGATTGTGGGGTAATAGAAATTCTGAAGATGAAGGGATTTCCTGCTGGTCCCTTTAAAGTAAAACAAGCAGCAAGAAAAAAAGTCTTCAGTCTTGCCTACATGAATTTATCAGGGACTGGCCCCCAGGGGTTTTGTGCACCTTTGGTCAAGTTATTCAAAGAATAAAGCAAAGCCATCTGGCTTTTTTCTTCCTCAATAGGACTACCAGATACAGACTTTGAAAGAACGTTTAAAATTAAGCTACACATCTAGATGACCTTTATTTAAAAAAAAAAAACACTGGCTCTGGTAAAGAACAGATATAACCATATCATTAAATATAGTGATGGACTACTTCAAATAAACAGATGTACAGCTCAATTTCTGGAGGGAAAATGTGGATGTGACCATGTGGAATTAATTAAAATAAAAAAAGAAGAATAGGAGTGCATACAAACAGAAGTGTGGTACAGAATGAGGAGATTAGTGAAAAGAACAAAGCAAGCTGTTGGCGAGAACAAGGCACAACAAAGTAAAAGCCCTAACAGGCTTCAACTGAAGAACACTTTTGACAGCTTTGTTCATCAGTTCAAGCTAATGCCTTCTGGTTTTGTTTGAAACTCTCAGAAATGTGACGTAATGAAACATCCGGACTAGGTGGAGAAGAATTCTGTAAATTACTTGTAAAATTTTTCCATTGAAACAATAGGAAGCTTTTGCTCTACTTTGCTCCTACATGGAAGCATGTAAACTATACTTTCAGACTGTGGGAGTGAATCCACAAAGCAAACAAGTGAACAAGCAAAAAGTGTAACAATACTATGTTGCACTCTTACTGAAAAAAACATCTGTATTGACTGTCAGTAAAGAGGCCTCTCTTGGTCACCAGTGGAGTTTTCTCCTTGACTTTTAAACAATACCTCCAAACTGAGTCAATGCCAACATTTTCATCAATGGCCATGATTGTGTCCTTAAGCCTCGGTCGCAAAGGTTCCTACGAACGGTGGGTTTGTGCAAATCAGTTCATGCAAAATCTGAAGTTTGTAGACTGGGGGTGTCCAATCCTGGTCCTCGAGAGCTACTATCCTGCATTTGATGCATTTGTAGAAAATCTTGGACATGATTATAAAACTGAGCACAAACTTAGAAACGGGCCGCAAACATAAGAATGTCTCAAAGAGGCTGTAGGAAATGGTCCAAAAATTGTTATTAGAAATATAACTATATCATTAATAAATATAGTGACGGATGAGTCATTGTGACCGAGGCTTTACATAAAAATAGCAAAAATAATGGGTGCTTTTTAGTTTTTTTCCAACATCTATTCTATGAAATTGCAGATGTGTAACTTTCAGGGAAGTATGTTTAACTACCAAGAGTAATATTTCATTTCTGTTTAGTGCAGTAATATTTCTGCTTACCCTTCTAGAAGTGTTCAGTAACACGCAGCCAGAGTCATCAGGATCTGAAAAAAAATAAAAAGATTTTAATCAGGACAAGAGGTGAAACTGGAACAATTTTGCCACCTGACTATACTCCTGGACAGCCAACTCATGACTGTTGTTCATTATAAATGTCACAATCTATAGTATAAATAAATTTATTAGTTACACAGCAAATACCAAATGTAAGGTAGCAAGTAGAGCAAACCCCAATAATGGAGAATTATAGAGTATAAAAAGTTTATAAGACATAAGTCATTATTAACTGGGTGACTGTGATTCAGTTTTTTTATATAACAATTTAAAAAATGGAATTACCTTTTCCTAATTTCAATATTTTTTTTGTCTTTACTTAAAGTAAAAAAAAAAAAAATCCTTAAAAAAACTGAGAGGATCTAAAGTTCCTCACTTATGTTCAGCCACGCGCATGTGTACATATGCACAGACAAACACGCATATCCCTTCAACAGAGGTATTGCATAAGACTAACACAATACAGGCTTTTTTAAAAAAATCTCTGACTAAGAAATGATTCAAATTAGGGTGACAAAGATATTAAGACTATAAAAAGGAAGAAAGATGACTTGAACCTTGTGAAACTCCAAACCTCTTGGTGACCAGGGCCCCTGCTATAAGTTTAATTTTCCTGTGTTTCTTTTAATGTTTTATGCAAATCTGGTCTGTATAATGTCCTGCATTTGCATCTAAAAACACTTCAAACAAGCCCCACATTTAGTACTGATGGTAAAATAAAATAAGAAATAAATGTCAAAACCATTTAGCCAGTGAAGACAAGTAGCCTGAGACCTGTTTTTCCCAACAGTGATGAAAATCTCAAGTTTATCTTATTTAATCTCTGTTTAAATGCTCTCACTGAACAGAGGATGGACATCCTCTGCTGATGAGGCTCCAATACACAAGTCTGTGGAGCTGAGGCACGTGCTCAGATAAAGTACAAATGTTTGAATTTTTCTAGCGTTGGAGAAAAAAAAAAGAAAAAAAGAGGTTAAAAAAAAAACCTTTTAAGCCAGGAAACAATACAGAGACAAATCGAGGGGATGAGGTTTTCACCACACTTAAGCCCCTTAACTAGCGGACTGTCAGTAGCCTGCTGATTCTCATAACCCCACCACCATTACATAACACCAGTTATTGCAGTGTAGTCTGGGGACGATGTTATTGGGTTACCATGGGCTTTCCTCCTCTGCTCCACGTGATACTCTGTGGGTAAGAGGAAATCAATCACTGCGTAACTCTTCCCTCAACTCAAGAACCCCATGGATTATTGATATCAAAATATCAATAGCTACAATCAACACAAGAGAGTCTGCAGAAAAAAGAGGGGCTTTGATTCCCTCACTGAACACCTTACCATCAGAAAACACTGCAGGCAGTGCAGGAAAAAAAAGAAGAGCTCTAGCCCCTGACTTTTTGTGATGAGACTACGTCTGGGGGCATGTGCAGTGGATTTCGTTCATCACAGTATTACAGTCAACATGCACATGGCCAGGCTGATCCTTTCCCAGAGGAGGGAGGGAGCTGCAGCTCTAATTGCCATCAGGCTGCCGCCATAAGGAGATATTCATATATTCATGCAAGATTACCTCATCCCCAGTGATCACTTCCTTCTAATGGTCTCTGTATGTCTGAATGTACTGAGAGGCTTAAAGTAATCCAGGAGATATTCAGGGTTTAGGGATCAGAAGAAGAAGTGTTGAAATGTGACAGAGTCCAGTTTTCTTTATTTGATCAATGTGGCACTAAAACTGTTCAGTCAAAAGTGTTGTGCCATCTCAAAATGGATTATTGTTTTAGTCATTAAGGGCCACAGAGTGGTGAAAGATGATTGATGAATTACTGCTTGACACAAGACCTCTTAACAAAAGTGAGAGTTCTCAGGTTGGGTTTGATCAGCAGGGTGAAACAGTGTGTGCATTTATCACAATTATTTTCTATTGCTCATGACTTACTTTGATATTTATTGTGAATCTTTTTTTTTTTTTTGTAATTATATTATAGGATTAATAAAGTATAAGACCAGATATCAGATGTTTGTTATTTTCCGAGTATCAAGTATCAGTGCATTTCTAATCCAGCTTGACATTCAGTTTAATAACTATTATCTGTCTTTCATATGTGATGGGTCAATACAAATGGATCACATAAGTTATTGATTAGATTTTATGTATTAAATATGGGCTCATCATTCTTGGAGGATGTTCAGGTAATTTATGTTGTAGTGGGGAGAAAAAAAGTCATCACATAAAACAACTTAGTTTAACATCTAAACATTCTGACTTTGTAAAACATATCATAGTCAATAAATATACATAAAAAAAGTTGTCCAATCCAACTTCACCACTGAATATCCCTTTCATCCAATCCTTTGTGCATAACAGTTAGGTGCTAATATTAATGATTTCTCAGTATCAATCCGATTTCTACATATCAGTCCAATTTCTCTCTAAAAAACTAATAAAACTAAAAACTAATTTGCATATTAAGACTTTGGGATGAATTAAAAAATTTACATTGCCAATGAAATTTATATTTTTCCTCATTAATGAATGATTCTGCTATTTTTTTCTCCATTTGATCTAATAATAGTAATAATAATTAAAAAAAAAAAAAAAACAACCCTCCATCCACCAATTTTCCATCACTAATCAGGGATTGGGTTATAGCAGTCTGAGGAGATCCACTTCCACTAGCTCCACTTTGGGGACACCGAAGCGTTCCCAGGTCAGCTGAGAGATATTATTTCTTCCGTGAGCTCTGGGTCTGCCCCAAGGCCTCCTGGTTGGGACATGTCCAAAGCAGCAACCTTGCTGAAAGGCATCATGACCAAATGCCTTCCAGAACCATCTCAGAACCTTTCAGAACCACCTCACTTGTCTCCTTTTGATGGAAAGGCCCCTCTCAGATGACTGAGCTCATCACCCCATCCGTACAGGTTTAAGTGGAGGCAGAAACAGTCATTTCTTTTCAGTCGCCATTCACACTGGAACACAGATGAGCTGCTAAATTGACATCTTCGTTTCAGCTCAGCTCTCTCTTCACCATGACAGAGGGTACAGGCCATTTTACTTAAAGTGGCAAACAAAACCCCAAGAAACTTGAGGTTATTAAAGAAGGAACTCTACCTTTTTTTATTTTATTTTTTTCCATTTTACATGTTTTTTTTCTTTTGTCTGACCTCAAAATCAGTTCACATGATTTGCCTTTAAACAGATGACAGTAAAGACATAAGTTCAGATTTCCGTTAAGTGCAAGTTCTTACGTCAAATCTTCAAGGTCTTACTTTCTACAAGCTTTGTTATTGTCTTATTGGTTCTGTCGCCTCATATTCATGTAGTCGCTTTTTAACGTTTGATTGAGAAACAGAGTATTGAATTTTCATTTTGATCTGTTTCAACAATGAAAGCAAAAAGCTCTTCGTGCCATGAAAGCTAAGAATAAATATTGTTCTAGAAACCAGGCTGGCAAGACACCGTATTTACACAAGCATAATTACATTTCTGGAAGAAATAATTTCACTGTTAATCATAGTGTAAGAAATTAATCAACTATAACACACAGATGTATCTGAAACTAGATTAAGTTTGGAGCTACTCTCTTTTGGTCATATACAGCCATTGAGCTGTTTGTTTTTCTAAAGCACTGCTCATTTAGAAAGACAGAATGTGAGTAAAAGTCTTGTTCAGAGTCTTAAATTGATTTAATTATGTGGACATATTCCATCAGTGGTCTGCTGAAACAGTATAATAGAATATACCAGTAATGCATGGCATAAATCAAAGGCACAATCACGCATGGAAACTACTTAGACCACCAACCATCTTTAATTTTAGGGAGACAGGGATATTCAGGAACTGAGAAGAAAACACACTAATCAACAAACATTCAGCTTTGCTGTCAATGAATAATGCAACAAAAATCTGCGAGCAGAAACTGTTGGGCATGACAAACAGGCTGGACCTGTAGGGAGACAGTGGCCAGAGAATTCAATGCATTAAAGCTGAGAGGCAAAGATGGTTCAGATCACTGGAAACATCCTGTCACAACCTGGGGAGTGCATGTGTTAAGATTAAGGGCAGGTAATTAGGCAGTTATATGCTACATCTTGATATATTAATCTATTTCTTCTTGAGGATTTAGCTGTACTATTAATATTGCATCAGCCATCTCTTTCTAATATTTCCAGACAGTTCTGAGTTATTTTTCAATCATTTTAAAAATAAAAAAAAAATCTGTCATCGTTGACATTTCTTATTTCATTTACTGAATGAGAAAAACAGAACAGGGAACAATTTTGAGTTTATACTTAACTGAGAACTACCACACTGGCATTAAAAACAAAACAAAACAAAACAAATAACGTCCTTCTAGACTTTGTTTTCAGAAAGGTGTGGATATGCTCTCATAGATGGCCCAGAAACCATCGCTAACAGTAAAGGCCATGGTGTGGAAGTTTACAGAGTGATAAGTGTTCTACAAATTTATTTTCTATCCAACATTCAAAGAAGTGAACATTTTTCTTTGTCGTTTTCTTCAGCAGCTATCTTGTCAGATACTTGAATGTTGCTATGTGTGGAGAATCAGCCCAAGTGACATGGTCACCTGTCACATTTAAAGGGAAGAGGCATCACTCTCTCTCCATTTGCTTCTCTCCTGGTGCTGCACCTGTGACTGTTACTGGGGCAACGGCAACCTGTTGACCCATGGGGTTATAGTGAGGGGGTCAAAATGGTCTGCACCTGCAGCTGAGGAGCTGTCTGTCAAGACACCTGACATCACGCTCTGGATGTACTCCCAAACTCCATTTTTTCAGACCTTTTTGTTGGCTTCCCTTTTGAATATGACTGTAGATACATATCTAAAAAGGGTATAGTTGCAGGACTTTTACACTGGTGAGATTGATCACACAGTTAAACAATAGACAACAAATTGCATAAATATAATTAGATACTAAGTTTAGAAATAATGAAATACTAATTTTGAAAATTTATATTTTGACAATATATAACCCTGTGCACATGTTCAACTCATAAGACTAAAAATATATCTATAAAAACAAATAACTCGTCCAAAATTCACACAGATTCCATCTTAGTGTTCCAGATGTTCCAAAAACATCTTTTAAGCTGCCAAATTTTCCTCACTTCTGTCAGTGTTACTGATTAACTGCTGGTAACATCTGTAAGCCAGCTTTAAAAAAAAAACAAACAAAAATAAAAACAACAACATTCATTGTTCACACACTACAATCAGACAGTCTGTAAAAATACATTTGAGAAGAGAGTTGTGAAATTTGAGATGTCATTCAGATCCCAAGGTCGTCAGTTTTAACAACTGCATGACACTAGAAGTTGGGAAACGTTGCCAATAGCAATGTGGAAACTTTCTGATTTTCATATGTCTTGAGATGGAGATAAATCTGCACCAGTGCAGAAACGTAATCAGGAGGTTGAAGCCTAGGAAAAAATAAAGAGCATCTTCTTTTTCTTTACCTTTCCTTTCCTTCTTTTTACTTTCAGGAGTTGCACCAGACCAACTGTTTCTTACCCTGGCTTCTGCATCTTCCTCTGTCACACCAACTAAGAGGATATCTTTTTCCACCACATCCAGAAATCTCTTCATCTTTCCTTCTTTTCTCCTACCTAGCAGCTCTATTTCTGGCATTTTTCTACCAATGTACTCACCATCCCTCCTTTTTATGCATCAATCTCACCATTCTTACTACATCTCCACAATGTCTAATCCTCTGACATGCTCATTTTCAATCCTACACATCCCTGTCACTCCCAAAGATAATTGTTACATCAAGTTCAAATCCCATAAAAGTCAAAGAAGATGTAGTTAGCTACAAAGATGCTCTAACAATACTGTGCCTGCTAATGTCATATGGTGAGGAACAGCAACAATCAGCAGAAAGTGATATAAAATGCTTTAAAAGCAAACATTTTGGCACACCCAGGAGCTTCTAAACTTAAAACTGGAAAACAAAAATTAGCCAAGACACACATACCATAAAAAATAAGGCTTGAAAATGAAATAATCAGTAATATAACTAACGTAGAGAATCACTTTTGCTATTCTCATTTTCATCTAGTGTTTTCTAAAAGTTTCCTGAAGCTAAAAGTAGAGGTTGCAAAGCAAGAAAGAACATGTTCCAAAAGTCTTCTTGAAAGTTTTACATAAAATGTCTGTATTACCTCTATTGTTACTACTGTCATTGCCTTTCACCTTCCCCTACTTTGTATATCATCTCTCCCCTCAGTTCTCTTGCATTGTCTCTGACTCAAAACTGACCCCTTAAAATTTCTTTTTTTTTCTCCCAATGCCTTATCATTAAAGTACACACTCTAACCCATATTACCCTCTCAGTTTCTTGTTTTTTATTCTGACCTGACCCAGGGCTGATCTGGTTGTCATAAAGGTGGATGTTATCTCCGGTGGCGATGGGTGAGTCCTGCCCCTCCTCTCGGCTCTCGTTGGTGTCATCCTGCTCCACCTCCCGCTGCTCTGGGGACACAACGGCACAGGGTCACCTATTGAACCTCAGCTGCTACATTGCCAGGCAGTAAACTGGCTTAAATTATTCTTGGAGAATCAACAGTCTATCCTGGTGATAGGGAGAATTACAAGTACAAGAAATTAAACTTTTCTGTCACAATTTATTTGAAAATCAGAGTACCATACTGTCTGTCATCAACAAACTATCAATCAACTTAAACACTTTTTATACAACTTGTGCAACACAAAGTGCTTTACAGAATCCAAACAACAAAAGTAATACATACAGACATATACACACACAAAGTAAAAGTTTTCATTATTTTGCCTTGATGCAACACCAAAATGGAATTGCAATAAAACAATCAAGATGACATCAATGTGTAGACTTTCAACTTTAACTGAAAAGGTTTTACAAAAATATGGCATTTACCATTTAGGAATTACAGTCATTTTAAGACAAGTACCTCAGTTTTCAAGGGGTCAAACGTATTCAGACAGATGACTGAAAAGAAGTTACCATATATACTCGCTCATAGGTCGACCTGCTCATAAGTCGAGAGGGGTTTTTTTGGGGTTCAAAATCAAGTTTTTTGCCTTGACCCGCTCCTAAGTCGAGTGTGATTTTTTGGACATAAAGAGATATCAGCTTGCTTTAATTCAGTGAACTAAACTAGATTCAGTGAAACTTACATTTTCTGCAATGGTGATTGTGAAACTATGCAATTATCGGGCTAATTATCGTCTGAGATGTCATTCTGTACCGTTGTCTGCTAATTGCATGTTTATACAGGAAGTAGCATGTGAAACAGGTTTATATCTAATGCGGTGACGAATAAACACGGTTTACTTCCGCGTAATTTATCACAAGTTCACTGGGAATAATTGTAAAAGAATACCTTATATAATGATAGTGTTGGATAATTAGTGCATAGATTGTCGGATAATTGCTTTAAAAACACAAAGGCAAGAAAACAAAAACAACCTTTTTTTTTGAGTTTATTGATTATCAAAGTTGTTTGTTGCTATTAACCACTAGAGAAGTTAAATTGTCGATGTATTAATGTACTTCGGCCGAGTTTAAACACCAGAAAAAATTAATGTCTTAGACTGACCCACTCATAAGTTGAATGCACTTTTTGGGACCGATTTTCTGGGAAAAAGATCTCGACTTATGAGCGAGTATATATGGTAACTGGTCATTCCCTCATTATTTCAAGACAAATGAAGCAGATAAAGGTCTGGAACTGGCATTTGACTGGAGCTACCAATATGACGTCAAAGGAGATCTCAGTGCAAGTGAAGAGGGTATGCATTGGGAAAAATAACTAAAAGAAAAGAAAGCATAGGCCTCCTCTACAACATCAAAAGTCCTGGAAGATCATGAAAGATGACTACAGTACATGATGCAGTGAAGAATCCTTTCCCTGGTGAAGAAAACCCCTTTAGCAACATTAGCAAAGTCGGAATACACTAGAGAAGGTAGCAGTATCATTGTCAAAATCTACAACCAAAAGATCCCCTCATGAATATAAATGAAGAGGATTCATGAAAAGATGCAAGTCACTGGTAACATTTTTTAAAAGCCTCTGGGGCTCTGGAATAAGATTCTTTGGTCGGATGTAATGGAGATAAAGTACTACAAGATAAAAAAATCAAATAAGGATCCTGATGAAGATGGACACATTAAAACAGCAACTCAAGACTTTGAGAAGGCAAAGAAATGGAGTATTTTTCATTGACCATGTCAGTTGCATAATCTCATCCCAAAAAAATCATGCTTTCGGTTACTGATAACAAAACTTAAGGCAGAAAGGCTCACAACTAAGAAGCAACTGAAAGCTGCAGAAGTTAACTGGTTAACTGGCCTGGCACAGCAGTTCTAGGGAGGAAACTCAGGATGTGGTGATGTCCATGGGCTCCAAGTCTGAGGAAATCATTAACTGCAAAGGTTTTCCATCCAAGTACTGAAAATCTATGGTTACATATGGAACCTTGTCTAAATACTTTTGAGCCCTGTGCTTTATGACATAAAGCAAATGAGGAACTTAAAATAGCCAATTCTTAACTCAAAAATGCCTTACTTTTAGAGTACCTCCAGGATGAAAACCCAGTCACCTTTGATTATATCTTCAAACTTTTTATTAGGAATGCAACAATTAAAAAGGCAAAATCATAGAAACTGTCCAAAGAATTTTCGACTTTTCTGTTAGTATCTGGGTTTGGTTTAATGTTGGTGTTCTTGGGCCGTGTCTTGTTTTCTTGCATCGGTCCTTGTCAGGATCACTGTTCTTTTTTTTTTTTCCTTGTGTCTTTTATCTCCCCGTCCCTCTTGTGTCCCTGTTTGTTTGTCTGGAGCTGGGCGGAGAGTTTGGTGTTCCTGGTCTGCCTCTTCCTCAAGTCCCACCTCTTACCCACCTGCAGGCAATTCCTCACTCAAGACCCACACCCGCAGCAGCATAAAAGCCCGGTTCATTTCTCCACTCACCACCAGATCATCAGTTTACCCATTGTGGTATTTACTCTGCTTTGCGCAACCATGTTTGTTTATACTAGTAAATAATAAACTTAGTTTGTTTTTTTTGTTGCTCCAGACTCTGCATTAAGATCTAATGCATTCCTGCCCTTGGTTCAGATCCAGCCTCGCTCCAGTCTCCAGCTATTCTCCTGCCTTCTACTGCCTCAAATAAATCGGCCTTTATATTGGTTATTGTCTGCTGTCATCTGATCCACCAGATCCAGTCATTACAACAGTCCTTTTCTGTTTCTGGTAACTTAATTTCCTGTTTTATGTTTAAGGGGTGTCTTTGTCTTGTTGTTTCCTCTGCCTCATCTCCCTTATTGTTTGAACCTGTGTCTCGTCAGTCTGTGAGTTTATTTTGTCTTTCTTGTTGGTCCAACTGTTTTCCTGTGTCTTGCAATCTTGTCTGTTTTCCTACCTGCATGTTTGTCATTTAGCTCTTCAGGGTTTTTTGGTTTTTTTAGTTTTCTGTTTTTTCCTTTGCTTTGAATTCCTGCCAAAGCAGTGTTTTTGTTAAGGCTTTTTTTTTGGTTTGAAACTCCTGCTGCCTCATCTTCTGTACTTGTGTTCTCCCCATTCAAACCAAAACACTCAAATACAGTTGTAAAGATTTTCAGCTCACCAGGGTAATACAAAGCTGTGTGTCATTCAGGTGTGGGGATTAATGCTCTGATTCCTGATATGTGAAAGAGAAAGTATGTAACGATTAAATGGCATGTTGGACCCAAAACTGAGATCTGTGAGGAACACCAATTTCATTTTCTGCCTTCTAGGCCCTGTTTCCACTGAGATTTGGTTGGGTCCGGGCTGGAACTGTTCGGAAGGATTAGAATGGTTCAGCCAATTCAGGTGAGCATTTTCCCTGCAGTTCGGACCACCACTGGGCTTGCAGGGTTTAGATCAAACACCTCATGGGATGTCATACTAATGCGATGACAACAAACACAACCCTACAAACAACAGTGGCGGTTATCCAGCAGGCTGTTTTTATTCTGTTTGGCTTTTGGTTTGTTGTGTTTACAACACATGCCACATTGTAGGAGAGAAGGTTGCAGGCGGCGAAGAGAAATGCAGCCAAAAAGAAAGGGAAACTTCTGTGTTTGAACGGCAACTTGTGCTTTGTGTCGCGCTTACTTTTATTATTGGCAGTGACATTTTTCTTTCCACCAATCAACAGATTGTAATGTGTGACGCCTGCAGTTCTGCCCCAACTGTACCGTACCATTTTCTTATGGCTCTACAACTGAAGGGGGCCCAGTAATGGCATGGTTCGGTTGTATGGGACCCTTTTATAATGGAAATGCACAAAATAGTGTGTCAGACCAAACTCCTCAGGGGAAACAGGGCTTAAGATGATTGATCCAAACTAGCAAAGAACTCTATCAGTGAAATATTATCTAAACCACTTAAACATTAACAGAGAAGTTGACCAAATTGTGAAGTTTGCCTCAAGTAAGTATTGAGTCACCTAAAGGAGACAAATTGTGTTCAAATTATTAGCTGTGTCAGAGTTTTGGATTCTAAGCATAACATGAATTTGGGCAGAAAAAGATGGAGAGGCTGGATGCTGGCATAAGTATCTTTAGATGAGTCAGAATGTGGTGGTTCAGGTTGGAGAACACATATTAGAAAATAAAGCCCCAAGGAAAATATCCTTAATGGTTGTTCAGCCACAAGTAGCTAAACAAAAAAAAAAAAAAAAAAAATGGTAGCAACTAATGTTCCATTTCAAGTGGATGGCAGTCCCCATGACTACCTTGTTAATGGCGATCAATATTGTTGAATAGCATGAGTATTTTGTTAAAAACATTTTTAAAAAAGAAGCCAAAATTATGTTCTCCCCTCTTTGGTGCTCAAAGGTGGGCAACAACAATTCAATTCAGTTCAACTCAATTCAAAATACATTAATCCCAGAAGGGGAAATTAAAGCTGTTCCACCTAATGTTTTATCTTTTTTTTTTTAACCTTTTAAAAAAAAAATATATATATATATATATATATATATATATATATATATATATATATATATATATATATATATATTTTTTT
>JAOWBL010043280.1:0-26050 GCA_028564865.1 Zenarchopterus dispar | reverse complement strand
TATGGAGTTTGTCTGACTTCTCACAAAAAATGGTCTTATGTTAAATGTATTTTTTAAAATCCTTTTAAAATTACATTTCCCTTCACTTTTGTTTCTTCAGTTCCACTGTATTGTTTCTGTCTGTTATTGTTAAAATAAAGTTAAAATATCAATTTGTTTTCTAGAGTTTTCCAGAGGTTTGCCATTTTTTTTTCAAATGACTTGTTATTACGAGGAATGAAGGAATAAAGCATTCAAATTAAAGGACAAAAAAAGAAAAGGTTTTATAAAGCAAAAAGGCACTGTACCAACATTAAAATGTTAAGAAGCATTAGTGATACTATGTAATATGAATGTACAAACATGTGCTTTATTTTCATATACCATTACAGAACTCTATTACTTTAAATTATTTCCACATAGTTTAGTCTCTACCGTGGTTTAGATATATAAGCCTTTTGCAGCTTTTTATCAGCTTATGATTTTAGTTCAGCTTTACACAAACTTGGATTGTTATTTATTTATTCATTTTCACCCTGAATTACACATGAGTGTGTGTGGATACATGTTAAATCACTGTCAGCCCTGATTTGACTGGAATTTAGATTAAAGCAACCTTAATCCTTCACCTGACTCTGCCCACCCCCACCCCCCACCCCCACTGCATCAGTAGAGAGAGAGAGAAAGATCTATATTGCTAATTGCTATACATGAATTAATACACTACTGACACAAGGAAATATTAGAATATCCATAAATGAAATCATGACTTCCTTGGATTTGGCGATACACCAAAAGACGATGGAAGGAGATAACACATACCAAGAAAATCCAACTTGGTCTTTGGTTAATCGCATTTAAATTCCTGGCTCTCCCACATGATCAAGTGTTTTATCGCTGGATCCAGTTTTAAAGTCTGAGTGAGACTGTGTTATGTTCAGTCCTCGGTGAGTTGGACTGACTTGCTAAAGGATGTCCTATGTTTACTTTCATGCATAAAGTAGGTGAGAATACACTGTGGGCGCATATAGAAAGCCAAAATTTTCAGCAGTGTTCAGTTCGTGTTCCTTATGTCCTCGCAAAATGGCTGAAATCCAACCGCCTGTGCCCAGACTGAGATTAATTGGCCACAGCCACTACTCTTCTGCCGTACAGCGCAGTTAGTGGGGTCTGAGCCAAGCGCTTGCACTGTCACATGTAGACACATTTGTTCATGCGCACACACCAAATCAACAAGTGGTCCCAGAGCTTCTCTTGAGTCAGCTCCCCAAGAATCAACATCCATCCATTTGACTCTTGCTCTGGAAGTCCGTCCTCGGAGAAAAAGAAAGGTGTGGCAGAGAAAAAGGGAGAGAGAGAGAGAGAGAGAGACAGTAGTAACGGACTGTCTCAGCCTCACTGCTGCGCAAGAAGGATCAATAAAACAAAGTCAAATAGTTCTCACCAAGTAATCCTCAGTGGCTCTATTCAAAGATCTGTTGCAAAACTGAAGCGTGAACAGTGGACCAGACCTCAATCATTCAGACTAAAATTTATATTTGCTCTCAAACACTGGAAGTCTCTCCTCATGTGGCTCCTACTGACAAGAGACAATTGACAGTTTTTGTTGAGGGCATGAAAGAGTCATCCCAGACGTACAGCAGCTGAACAGCACTCATATATTTCCAATTAATTGGACTTCCAGTTGTATTATTAGACCTCTGTGCCCTTGAACACAGACACATCAATAGTTTAGCAGCTTACTTAAACATATTGAGCTTTCTGCTAAATATTAAACTTGCATTTAAAGTGCAAGGTCTTATCTTTTGTTTGAGGCTGGAGGAAAGGTTTATGACTTAACAGCTATGTGATCTGAAGTCATTTTTCATCAGAAAAAATGTAAATAGACAACTTAGGTTTAGTGTCATGGACAGAGATAGTCTGTACTTTCATTATGTCTTCATCCATTAAGGGTTGAAGTAGTTAAAGAAGGCAAGCAAGTAAAAGGTCTGCAGTTAAATCCAAGGTTGACGTTTGCATTCAAAGGCTTTCACTGCGCAGCAAAAGTATGCAGCTGAAGTAGCATTCGATACCAGTGAAACTGTCCAATCTTAGACAGAGAAATCCCAACAAAAGTAAAAGTCCATCAAAAGAGACAGAAACATTATGATGTGAAAAATCAGTGGCTTGGTAGTTTCGCTGGTGAACTTTAGAGAATTAAAAAAAGACATCAGTGGAAGATTGTTTCCATGGAAAAGAAAAGCCCTAGTCATATGAAAGATGCTAAAGGTCAGTAATATTTAATATCCTGCTATAAAAGGAAGATTCCACAAAATAAACGACTAAGTTCACTCTAATATGAAAGTTACTTATAAGAATAAAAAGGAATTAACAACTGGACTTTGCTAATTCTTGAAAAGTACTCTTTGGACAGATAAATGTGACAAGATGGCTGTAGTAATAGCATGTACAAGTCTGGGAGCTGCTTATGATTACATTTACATTGGATTTACTCATCGAGCAGAAGCTTTTATCCAAAGCAGTGTGAGGGAGGAACATCGTCCAACCTTGCATATTTTGCGCTGCATATTTTAGATGTTTTCCTGCTCCAGCATCAGATTGTCATCAAGGTCTGCACAAGTCAATTTATAATCCATTCGTTTGAATGATTTTTTGTTGCAGTTGGGAAACATCTAAAACATGTAGGACAGTCTGTCCTGAAGACCTCAAATGAGATCTAACACCTTTTTAGATATGGTTGAAGACACAAAAAGACAGTGTTTCTCTGATAACGTTTGGTAGCTCATTCCACCGATGAGGAACCACAAATAAAAACAGTGAGCTGAGGCTGGTTTGCGTGTAGAGATGGCAGTACCAGATAATGTTCCTGGAGAGAGTGCAGTGATTGAGAAGGAGCAGAAGTATGTCTGACCGACTTCAGATTGCTGTGTGCAACCTTGCAATCACTCTGTAGCAAACTCAAATTTGATTTGGACTGTCACGAGTTGCTATTGGAGTTTAATAAGCAGTGGATTTATGTGTCCTGTTTGATAAGCCAGTAGACCTGCTGCTATGTTCTTGACGGTCTTTAGGAGCATCAACATGCAGAGGAGCATTCAAGCAGTCCAGATGTAGAAACAACCGTGACTTGTAGCAGGTGTGGAGAAGATGATTGAGATGCAGCCTGATCATGCAATGAAAAAAAGGACTCAATGGCCATCATTCATGAGGTTCCTCTGAAGCATTTGCAAGAAACTTGCAACAGCGTTTCAATCATATCAGTTTATGACTATCAATGTGAATTGATGAGATTAAAAAAAAAAGGTCACTTTTATGGCAACATTGTGTTGGATGCACTAATCGGGGATGATCGGGGAGATTTACTTAAAGGCAGAGGTTCAAGAAACAGTAGGAGTAGTTTAGATAGTAGGATGCTATGATTGATTAAAAATAAACCTCAGAATTGGTTTGCAGATATAGCTGCCTTTAAGGTCTTCGTAACAGTACTGTTGTTGTGTATCGCCCTCCTTAAGTCAACACTGATTTCAGTCAAGGGCTTTGCTCTGCGAGAGGAAGTCAGAAGCATATTAAAATCTTTTGTGATAGATTTAGGCAGGAAGTAGCCTTAAATGGGAAGTTTGATGAAAATTTGGCACAACGAGTTGATAAATCCTGTGATGGACTGACGACGTGTCCAGGATGTACCCTTGCCTATTACCTGTAATGAGCTGGGATAGCCTCCAGCAGAGCCTTGTGACCCTGTACGTGGATTCAGCAGATATAGAAAATGGGTGGATGGATGGAGTTGATAAATCTTAACTGAACCAGGGCTCAGAATAAAGTTTTAGAGCAGAACTATAACCTGATCCACTTAAAATGAAAGAATAATCGCAAATCTATGCCATGTCTGAATGCAAATAAAATAGTAGCAGAAATAGCCTGAGTGACATTGATGGGGAATTAAGTCACACGTAGGAGGTATGCTGCATGCCGGGAGCTTTGTTAACCTGCTCTCAGTCAGAGGAGCGACTGATCAACCGCATGGTCTTTACATCTTAGGGTCAAAGTTCAGTTTATTCTACCTTTTGGTAAAGATTGTGGCTGTTTTCCTTAAAGTTATTACAGTCGTGCTGCTGAAGCCCACAAAAACAATTTTTTGCAGAGCAGATTATACAAACGATTTTTTTAATGTTAAAGAATAAAATAGTGTTCCCAGAAAGCACAATAAATGCATTCAGATGGTAAAATTATATTTATTTTCTTTCTTGGTATGGTAAAGCATGTAAGCCTCTGTGCATCAAGCTTGACTTCCAGTAAACTGTCAGCTTTGTAAAAATGATGTGTGAGTGTAGATCCAGTGTTTCTGTAGCAGATTTTAGAAAACAATCACTTCCTCTGAAAGCAGCGAAGTTTAGATTTGGATCATCGATAGGGAGAGGTTTTGATGGTGAGACCTATTGTTAGAGAGATATTATCTGATTGTAGCAGGATAAGCTGTTTTGGGATGTGGTCAGAGCAAAATTCTTCTACACGCTGCTATTTTTCCAAAAAGGAGGAATCCATCACGTCTTTGATGATGGGATTTTAATTACTAAATGATGAGTATAAATGGGCCATGTAGAGACGAATTATATGATAGAGAAGTGGTCTCTGGGGCTTCATGCAAGATATTTATTCAACCATCTGTGCATGCGAGTGTTTGTGTTGCCACATACTCATTTGATCTTTTAAGAAGTGCGTTTCTCATGTACAGCAAAGCAAAATAATCTCTGTAAAGCTCTTCACTTGCATCTAGATGTTTGTGCTCAGTGCTATTTGTCTTAAGCAATACAGAGAGCTGCATAATCCTCTCATGTGTTGAATAATTACAAAATAAAATGCAAAATTACCCAGACGTTCTGAAAACTGCCCACAGGATGCTCTGGCATCGCTTTTAATAGCTGTATTCGTCTTAACCTATGGGTCAGAGGCAGCTGAACCATAAATACTGCAGAAGCATTACATTTTGCAGCCAGAAAAGTGGCTTTCTTCTCTCCCTGGGCACATTCTCATTTCAGGTCTGGCTCCCTCGCCTTTCTCCATCTCTCCTTGTCTCTCCTCACTGTTGCACCATCTATCACCGTCCTCCTCCATCTTTTCGCCCGCTCCGTTGTTCTCCTGCTTTCCATTTCTTTGTCTTAACCTTTTTGCTGCCTTTTGCTTTCTGTTCTGTCGGTTGTTTTCCAAATTTCACAGACATACACACCTTTTTTTTTTTTCTTCGGTGACCCCGTCTGAGTAGTCCTATTGGTCTGTCTCTGTCGTACAGTGTGCTGTCTGTTAGCGGTGCCCCAGCGTCATGGCACATGGCTGCGGCATTTTGGCTATAAATAACTCGGTCTCGCAGTATTCATACCAAGACAGGACCGAGAGCCAGAGGGAGCGCAATCTGCTGTCTCCCTCAAGAGATGCCCGAAGGTGCAAATGAGACAGCTTACACTGGCCAACCTTCACTGACAAGGCCTCCTTTGTTCAAGTGATTCTGAACTTCATCATTGGCAGTTTTAGCTCCACAAAGGATTTCAGTTCATTTCATCCCCACCTATCTGTTCATTTGGTTTCAATCATTAAAAAAACAAGCCACATTCTTCAATTTCAGTTCTTCTTGTGGCATCGTTTCATTTATTTTGTACTAAAGAACTACAAAAGAAGCACAGTTTCCCTTTTGCTTCAAATATTATGGATAAATCAAAAAACGGTCTTTATCACAGATAGATGTGTTACCATAGCTACTAAAAGATTTTGTATATTTGTGCTACTTGTTCAGCTCTGCAACATGATCGGTGCACATTTTAAAGGATGCGAGGATCACTTCCAGCCAGACTAAGACTAGACTTTTCTGTTCTCATTCAGGTACAAGTGAGAGCTTCAAGAGCTTTCACTTATCTGATTTCCCCACACTGTTGAGGTAGCCTGAAGTAGAGGACCCTAAAGCAGACTGACAGCTGGAGACAGACACAGTCAGGCAGGTGAAGAACAAAAGGTTTCAGAACAAGACAGGAAATAAAATTTCAAAACTTATATCCCTTATATATAGCCTATACATACGCTGGGATACAGAGACTTGAAACATGAAACATTAAAGCTACAAATCTGGCTCTGAACAGAGGAATCCTGGCAGTTTAAGGTGATGACTAAAATAACAAAGTTGTTTCTGTTGCAAGCTTTTACAAAATAAAACAGGTAGTAGAATTATCTGAATCAGAGAACATCACAAATGCCAAGTAAATAAAGGAAACAAACCCTTAAGCAAAAACCACATGAAGATAAACAGATATACAACCTTTATTCATGATTTAGAGTTATAGTAGCATCACTGTCTGTGAACCATTAAAGTTTGGTTGTGGCACTCTCATGAGTACTTACATTAATGCTGGTGCCACGTAGTCATCATTGCTATCTTATGAAAATGCAATAAAGGTGATGGAATTCCAGCAAAAGCATAGTCAACATTTTTTAACCTGAATTATACGTAATTCATGTTATAACTTAAGTCAAGAAATGAGAAAGTGAGAAATACTTCAGGTAGCAACTGTGGATGATGTCTTTTCAAAGTTATTGTGCCAATATGGAGTGGTCAGTGCCTCCTTTAATTTGGAATTTGCGTTCAAATGCCAATAAAGATCAATGAGCTTGTCAATGATCTCAGGGACTGAAAATCAATGAATCTGCCGCCAGCCAGATGCTGCCCTTTCAGCACCGTTTGTTCTGAGGAATTGTTTGTGTTGGAAATCAGCCCTCGGTCTGAGTTTGAGCAGTTGTGTACAGATGCTTTTCGATGGAGCCACGATGCCTTCAGCAAACTGTCACCTAAATAACGTCACGCTGCTCCTACATCTTTGTGGACTCAGGCTATTAAAAAAAAAAAAGCATCTGGATTTTTTTAGCATTACTTATAATTCTTCAGTATGTGTCACTCAAACTTGTGATGTAGCTCGTCGACAGATTGAGATGCTCCAGTCTGTCTCCTTCTAAAGGACATATGGAATATATGTCGCTGGACATATTGTGAATGCACAGTCCATTAGGTATGACTGTGTTTCTCTGCATATCTGACAGTGAACGCTTTACAGAGACGACGAGCCTTCCCTCCTCTCTTGGCGCACATCCTCTACTTTAAACCCTCTGTGTGTTTCTGTTCACTGAGGGGCAAAAAAAAAAATTAAGCATTTTATTTCAGAAGTCAATTCTTAAAAGTTTCTGTTAGCCTACAAAATAGTTATTTTTAACTTCAAAAGCAGGCTTGTGCTCTCTGCTTTCCACTGGTGTGCTCTTTTAGTTCTGCTTTATTTCAGTCCAGTCTAAAAGTAGTGTGTGTTTTTGTTTCTTCCAGGCGACAGTAACCCCAAGGAGAGCAGCCCCTTCATCAACAGCAGCGATGCTGCTGCGGAGAAGAGCCAGCAATATGACGGCAAGCACATGGCCTTGTTCGAGGTACGGTCTAATACTTCGCACGTGCACGCTCTCATACAGGCGCGGGTTCGTTAACATAAAGAAATAAGAAACTGTATGCACTCATTCTCGTGACTCACTGATTGAATAGGGCCTCCGACGTCGATTAATGAGGGTAATTATTGTGTGAAGGGCATGTGGGAGCTTCAGGTTAATGCAAGAAAATCTCACACCGCCACAGGAAGGAGCTTCAACAAAGCAATTTGCCACAGCTCTGCACAAATGTATTTACATAGGATTCTCAGTGGGATTTCTAGAGCGAACAAGAAAACAAAGGAACATATTTTGTTGTGTGTGCACTTTTTTGTTCTTTGCAAAAAGGGTGGATGTCACATTAAATGAAATTCTTACACCAGTGATCTTTGGAAACCAACGCCAAGTACGCAAATGAGTTCGATGCGCTGGCTGAGAGGGTTCAAAACAAAGCTGACTGCAGCCTTTCTGTCTGTTTGTGTCTCTGCAGGAGGAGATGGACACCAGCCCCATGGTGTCTTCTCTTCTCAGCAGCCTGGCTAACTACTCCAACTTGCCCCAGGGCAGCAAAGAGCACGAAGAGGCTGAGAACAACGAGGCTGAATCAGCGCGCAAGAAACCTGTCAAGGTATGTCCCAAAATACATTGATACAAGTAATTGGTGTGGTACAGGATTAAATTAATCTGATTTTGTTATAAATCAATTTCTGATAGGCGTAATGGTTTCTTAAACTCGTCTTAATAAAGTGATGTGACTCTGATTTGAACTGCACAAAGTTCAAATTGCTTTCTAAAAAATTAAATACAGAGGTTTGTTGCCACAAATGAGTACATCCTGTGTCAGAGCTGGGTCCACATCACTGGGAGTAAGCTGGATTCGTTTCCATTGAGGGCCGGACAGAGCTGCTCTTTGTCATTGAATTTCTAGGCGCAGCTGGCGAGTTGAGGGGTCCGGTTTGGTGGCCTCAGAACTGCCTCTCTGCTGTATGCAGATGATGTGGTTCTGTTGGTTTCATCAGGCTATGACCTTCAGTTCTCACTGTTCGCATCCAAATGTGAAGCGGCAATGGTGAAAATCAGCACCTCCAAATCCGAGACTGTGGTCCTCAACTGGAAAAAGGTGGAGTGCTGTTTCCAGGTTGGGGATTAGATCCTGCAACAAGTGGAGGAGTTCAAGTGCCTTGGGGCTTTTTCACGAGGGAGGGGAAAATGGATCAGGAGATTGACAGGCGGATCAGTGTAGCATCAGTAGTGATGGGGACTCTAAATTTGGTCTGGTGTGGTGAAGAAGGAGCTGAACCGAAAGGCAAAACTCTCGATTTACCAGTTAATCTACGTTTCTGCCCTCATCTATGTTCACAAACTGTGGGTAGTGTTCAAAAGAACAAGATTGGGAATACAAGCAGCTGAAATAAGTGAAACTCGGTCATCCAGGAGTGAATCAGAGTAGAACCCCTGTTTCTCCCCATTGAGAGGAGCCAGATGAGGTGTCTCGGGCATCTGGTTAGGATACCTCCCGGACACCTCCTTAATGAGGTTTTCTGTGCAAGTCCCACTGGGAGGAGACCCTGCAAAAGACCCAGGACATGTATGTCTCTCAGTCGGCCTGGTAACGTCTTGGGATCCCCCAGGTGAGCTAGACGAAGTGGCTACAGGGATGGAAGTCTGGGCTACCCTGTTTGTCCTCCCCGTCCCAACCTTGGACAAGCGGTAGAAGATGGGTAGATGGATGGATATTAGTATTTTGTGGGGCACAACATAGTAATTAATGGCAGTCACAAACTATGGGCAACGATGGGCTCATTGCAGCATTTTCACCTGGACATTAGCCATAGTGAGGATGTTAAAACTGGACAGAGTTTGAGTTATTCAAAATCAAGTTCAAAATTCTTACAAAATATAATAATAATGATTTCTGCAAAGTGTGTTCAGTTGGCATGTTTGTGTTTTTCACCTGAGTTGTCTCTTGACTTTCTGTCACATAAGCTGGATAAGCTGTGCTTCTTATAAGCTATGCTAATTTGTGTCTCCCAAAGCAGCAAAAATAGCAAAGTCTTGGGAGAACATCAATTCAGTGAGGTCAACATCAATTCAGATGCCTGGAAATGTTTGTAGTGTGCTGCAGTAAATGAATTAAGCCACACTAATGCTGGAGGAAAAAGGTTAGTTTATTGCAGGATGCAAAATAATTCTCATATCCACTGAAGTGTTCATCAGTTTATGAAAAGCGTCTGAATATATTTACCCTGTGCAGCTTTAAAAAGCAGCCTCACGTTGTTCACTGTGGATTCTGCAGCTTGTAAAAGAAGTGTAATGCTGCTGCTGTGTCACTGTGATGAAGCACATATGTTAAAGGCTGCAATATACATAATAACATTGTAATAATAGTTTAATCTGCATGCACAGAAAGGCCAGGCTTTTGTTATGAAAAATGATTCCTCCTAAAACAAATTACAAAAATCAACTTACACCCATCTGCCTCTTCGCTCAGTAGGATGCCGTGCGCATCGGTTCATCACTTTCCAGTGGATTTACATTTGCTGTTTATTATTTATTGCACTCTCTCCGGGCAACCTGCTCAACCAGAAAGGACTGTTACTGTGTCCTTGTTGCTTCATGGATGTTCATTACGTGTTACCAAAAATAGATTTGTTTTGGGGTTTTTTTTGCACAAGTTCACATAATGAATCCCTAAACGCTGAGTTGGTGATTGTTTTGTTTGAGCGGGTGAAACTTCACCATTTGAGAACTCGTCGATCCTTCTCTGTTGATGTTAGAAATCCCCTGTTCATGTTGCTCCATTCCATCTTAAATGCCAAACACTAATGAGGTCCATACACATCGCCTCCTGGTATTTATTTACTGCTGCTTGCTGAGATGCCAGCAGGAAGGAGTTTACTTTTCAGGCTTTTTGTGAGATAGGTGGCTGCATTATCAATGCTAGGGGGAATTGTGATTTTAGCCGCTCAGCGAGATGCTGAGGAAAAAAAAGCTGAAATGATAAAAGATGACAATGCAAATGATGAAGCGTATTATACATAATCTGTGTGACAGCCTGGTTGAAAACTGACTGATCCATGTATTTCACACTGACTTTCAGAAGTCTGTGGCTTCAGAGTCAGCCCGTGTGAGGTAAAACACAGTTAAGGCATTGAAAAGCCATGGCAGTGACAGGTGGACAGCTTTTCAATGACCTTTGACGCATCTGTCTTTCCAGGTGTCTAATCAGTCTGGTATTCTCCCTCCCCTGTTGTTTTTGTCCTTTTAAAGTGTCAGTTACTCTTACACTCCTCTTCATACCTTCTGGCCAGTTTCATTTTTTTACCCAGGTGTTCCTTTTTCTTTTTCACCTTGAAGCAAATCACTGATGGTGACCCAGGAGGTCAGTGCGACGACTATATCAGATGTTCTTTCTACTCTAGCTCCAGATGAATCCAGCAGATAAACAGTAGATCTGAAATGAAGATCCCTCTCTGAACTGCCGAAAGAGAGATATTTATAGGTATTTCTTTACTGAGGAGCAACTTATTTAATTGGTCCAAGTATGAAAATTATGTTTAAAAGTTAAAAACAAACAGTGAAACATTCAAAAGAAATTGTACTTACTTTTTATTTTTCAAAGATTTCAGCCACTTTCCAATACTGGATATGATTTTCTTATTTGTGATATGGATGTTATAGTCTGTAACCGATCAGCACACCTTCTTTCTATATCGCAGCCCGAAAAACTTTGATCAGCTGAGGAGGGGAAATTAAGAAGGAGAATACCAGAAATACACCATCACACACTCCTACTGGGTCATAAGACATAACAGAGAATGGCTGCTTAGGTATCAGTCAACATATTTGTATAATGTTTTTCCAAGGGGTTGAATCATGTGGCACTACACTTTGCAAAATTTATATTACCTTTTTCACCTCCTGTGCAACCATGACCTTCTTATGGTTTGAGACGTGATCAGAAAGAGATGGATGAAAAAATTGATGCCTCAAAACCAGTTGAATGGATTATTGTTGCGAGCATTCATCCTCCTTTTCCAACCTGGATTACCAAATTGCACCTTGGCCAAAGAATTAACAACATTTTAAAGAGTCAAAGAAACTTTGTCCATGTGTTAAAATAACTTTTTTAGATCATAAAAATAACAACAATTCTCTCTTAGAAACACACAAGCTGCATAATAATTTACAAACCACAGCATTCATAACAAACTTTAATTTTGACACATGAAGTTTGCTTCATTATTTTTATTTTTATATAGTTTTGCATTTAGCAACATATTTATGAAAAATATAATGCTGAAACAATAAACCAAAACCCTGAATAATAAAAAAGCAGTCATTAACATCAGTCCAATCCGTCATACCGCATTGTTCCTCACATAAAAATAATATTTGTTTTCTTTCTCTGTTATCTGAGAAGACTTCTGTTTTAAGAAGACTTTACAGAAATATACTGAATTGAACTCAAATTAAGTGATATATTCTGCTGATTTTGCATTAGTTTCTATGCTGTTTCAGAAAAACGTCTAATATTTTTCCTTAGGATGTGCGCTCTAAAGCAGGGTGTCAGCGTTTGAAAAATGGATTTGTGTTTTCTAGGTTTGGGAAAATAAAGGTTATAAAACCTAATGGATTTTTGGACAATTAGTTTACTAGATGTTTCCTGTATTAAAGTGATGAAAAATCCACAGGCGGTAACCAACCAGTGTTCAAATTCACACCGTGTGGTGAGTTTTCGCAAGATGAAAAACAACAGCCTTAATGTTTTGGGTGAAAGCAACTGAAGTCAGTAACAAACACTAAATTACCAAACAGTGGAAGTTTTCTCAAATGCAGCAGTAACTGAGCTTTGCTGACTTAGACATCTGTGGATTTAGCGTTGTTTCAGAGACATATTTTTGAGGTCTGGAGACATGTCTCTGTTGTATCATCTGTATTTTTCCTGGAGGTCTGTGATTATTTCAGTAGGGCCGTTCCAGACTTCAAACTCCACAATTTGCAGCAGCATGGTTTCATAAACACGCTTGACTGGCCTGCCTGCTGACAAGATCTGTTTCCTATTGAAAATTTGTGGCACATTGTGAAGAGGGCAATCAGATGACGACGGTCACGGACTGCTAAGTGTTCAGCGAGACTGGACAAAGATTCATCTTGTTAAACTGCAATAATTAGTATTCCCAGCTCCCAAACAATTCAAAGAGTAATCATCGTAAACATGCACCTCCAGACTTAATGCTAGGATCAACTCATAGATTTCTTTTGAAAGTGTTATATCTTGAATATTCCATAATATATTATTATTTCTGTTTTTTGATCATGTTTTATGAATTTTAGAAGTCTTTTCAGCTTTTCTGGAAAAAGACTTTGCTCAGTATTTTGCCTTTGTTACCTAAGCATGGGGATCTTTTTTTTTTTTAAACAGGCTTCATCTGAGATGATCTGAGATGAAAGCAGCTGCCTCTCAAAGCCAAATTTAAAACCAGACACAGCAGATATGTGTTGTTGATGAACACGCAAGTAACATAAGATTATCTTAAACAGCACATTTTGTCTTTAGTAAGTGCTTCCAAGTCATTCTGAATACCCTCTGAACTGCTTTTGCCATAGTCTTTTATTACAGGCGGTTATAATGTTTCCAAAGGTTTGAGGTTGGGTTTTAATTTTCCTTTAAAGTCAAATAAAACCTCTTCCTAATGAGCACACATTTAAGTCATTTTTAATCACTCTATCCCAAACATAATACAATATGCACATTAGAGCCTAATGATATACAATTTTCAAAACCGATACAATATTTGAGAATGTAAAAATCTGATATTGTGATATATTGCCCAATATATTGTTTTCTTTCAGAAACATGAAACATAAACTTATTTGTTACGTGTGCAGTGTATGAGTCACCAAGGCATGACAATGCAGTTTAAAAATAAGTCAGTTTTCAGAGCAAATATCACTTTTAACTGGCTCTATTAAAGTTCTCTTTGTGTAAAGTTTGTGGAGTTTCAGTCACATGTCGTTAATACAATTTTACAACATAAATACTCATAGTTAACGGGCATTTTCTTCGTTCTTTCTTTTTTGTTTTATTTTAATTTATCAGCCAATATAATACCAATACTAATAAACTGGCAAATAGCTAGTAACAGCCAATAATATTAGCCCATCAATAAACTGGATATCCATACTAATATTGGTATAAAGTTGCAGACTGCAATGACCTAAAGATAACCACTGTACAACAAAGACTCACTCAGCTAGCAGTCGACAAATGATTGAAGGGGGAAAAAGGTGTCATTTGCTACACCTTTGATATTTCGCCATCATAAAAACAACTCTACTCGATTCACATAATCCCACGTCTCTGTGATAAATCTAATTCCTTTTTGTTGTGTCTGATTGTTTCTGTCACCAGTAGAAATGTAGAAAAGCCAGACTGCTGGGAGCTTTTACACTAAACACACAATCTTTGCTTCATTTTAATCTTAGCAATTTTTCTTTTTCCAAAAAATCATCATCAACCATTTCGGCTTAATCCCTGTTGGAGGGGTCGCCACAGTGGATCATAATCCACATCGATTTGGCCCAGTTTTACACCAGATGCCTTTCCTGCTGCAACCCTGCAAGCATGAGGAAGAATCTTTGCTTCGTTTTAATCTTATCAGTTTTTTTTCCCCACATAAACAAAGTTAATATGAATGGTGGCAGTAGTTATGGAAAGAAATACACTCTACTTTCAACCATAAGAATATTACCCTACTTTACTGATCCAGATATTGTTCCCATGAAAATAGAAAAAAAAAAAATCAAGAATTGTGCATTGTATACATATTAAACCATTGGATTTTTAAAGATACCTTGTTATATTTCCTGATAGTAAACAGGTTTATTCTTTCAGCTTTATTCAGCAGTGCAAACATAAAGAAGGAGGTCAGCCCTCTGCACAGATTGTAATTCTGGTCAAATAGGCACAAATTTTTTTCCATGTTCTAGGAGTGTCTTTTGACATCAAGGTTTTTGGATTTTGTATTGCCTAGAATATCAGACATTGTCTACATAGTGTGTCCCAAGTCACTGTGGTTATGTTTATTAAACTATGACACCATTTAGACTTCAGCATTACTCAGAGGCGAACCCTATGTGCCAGATTAACATCTGCCAAAAACTAAACAAATAAAAATAAAAATTAAAAAAAAGAAATACTCACCTAATCCCCAGTTACCAATAAACTTAAATTGTCTTTCTGATCTTAAAAACATTGCACTACTGGAATGCTCCACAGCCAGAATCAACAGACCTAAACCTCATGCTATTACCCCTTGAAGATTGTTTTAGAGGAGCTTCTTGAAAAACTGCAAGTGTCTGTATTTTTATTTTTATTTTTTTTAAATGGGTTTGCATCTGCTATGATTTTTCATTAATTTGTTTTTATGAACTCACTTTCCTTGTTGTGTATACTTTTACTTTTGGTCCTGTCTTTTATGTTTTTCTGTCCATAAACCTCATTGATCACAAAAAAAAAAAAGAAAGTCAGCATCCACTCAAATTATCCTCACTGTGGAGGTCCATTGTTATACTACTCCATCTTTTGAACACAAGTATGCTTCTCCACTTCTCCTTAGCTCAGGTAACACTACGAGTCGGCCTAATCTCACCTGTCTCCTCAGCCCCTTCAGTACTTTAATTAGTCTGCACATTGCAACAATCTTCTGCTTCTCCAATCAGCAGCCATACCACTGGCAATCTCTCCATCACCATGAGAGGCTTTTCATTAAGGCAGCCTTTGGTATTTTATCGCTCTCACACTGACCCCTCACATTCTCCCTCATCACCTTTCCTCTCTCTTTCTTATTCCGCTCACTCCCTCCTTTCTGTCCATTTCCTTCATCATTGCTCCCTCGGGTGAGTGAGGGAGGGGGAGAGACATAAGAGAAAGTGACCGAGGCAGCGGACCTTCGTCAGTGCGGCGTGAAAGCCCAGATTACAGGCTCGGCCGGTGCTTGACATGAAAGAGCTGGATAGAGGTCACGCGGGTTAAGATGGAAACCAGTCACAGATGATCCACTTTGAGTTTTCTTTTAGCTGATCCATTCAGTATTAAAGGCTGAAAATGATTTATTACATTATAGGAAATTTAGAGTGCCTACATTCAATTTATATTTTGGATCAGATGAATGGTTGTGTTGGAAATATTGAATTATTCAATATTTGGTTTGCACTTGGAATGACAGCCAGTTGTTAAGAATTATCTTTATAATTATTTATAGGGATGCACAACCACCAAATAAGTGAAGTATTTAAATTTATTTTATAATTAACCAAAATGCACATTATTTGGGAAAAATAAAAAGACATGATATGTATCCTTTAAGATTATAAGGAAGTTAATTCCATCATACTGGCTAAATGTACATTTGTTCCTTTTAGTTTAGATGGTAATTATCAGGACCGTACTTTGGTTTTCGTAATATGAGGCACACTTTAAAACCTGTCTTATAACCAAAAAGAGAGCCAGCAATAAAGACGTAGGAATGTAACTAATTTCCTCATCTCTCACACTTTTCATTAGAAATCTGACACCACCGTCATGAGTGTGCTGCGTTTGTCTAATGATCTTTGCAGGGAGACAAAAGAAGGGACCTTTGTGTCAGAGCAGCCTTGAAGGAGAATAAGGCAAAATTCGACACTTTAAATCTTGTCTGCACATGTGACCTTTAGTTTCTGCTATTTGTTTTACATGACAAGAGCTCGAACTCATTATTGTCTTTGATGTGGCTGCTGAATCAGAAATCTGTATCTCTGAAAATACCAGGATTTTCTTTCTTGACTGTTACTTATTATAGTTCAGAAATCATGCAGACTACTATATAGTCTTTCTTGTTGTCCAGTAGCATCTATTGAACTTATTTTGTATTAAGCTTCTGGATGAGTTTTCCTGACAAGAATTATGGGAATGTTTGTCCATACGCTCTCTGTCTCTGGCTTTTACAGGCCAATGTTCCCTCACAAAAAGGTTGTTTCACTTCTGGGTGTTTTATGATCCCTCTCTCTAAGCTCTGCCTTCGCCCTCTACGCCACATATCCTGCCCCTCTCATTAGACCGCCATATCAGATTGGTATTCCCATAAGCAGCGCCCCGAAGGATAAATCCTGATTATAGTCAGTTGATGTTGTTCATTACAACAGAGCTAAACAGAAATTTAACAGCTCACATATTGATCACTTACCTATGACACGAAGCTAACAGACTTAGCAGAGTCTTGTTCCTTTCCAAAAAGATTATTATGGAGGATTTGTGGTCAGATTATGCAAAAGAAAAAAAAGAAAGAAGTTGCAAAGCAGTCTTTTATCTCATGATGCCTTAAAAAGTGCATTAAAGAAGGAAAAGCTGTAAGAACCCCTTGTACTAAAATCAGAAGTAAATTGAACAGAAAAGTAATCCGGTTTCAAGACTTGTTAATATTGTTTCAATATTGTTTCAAAAAGTAGTGTTTGCTTGCCTTAGTGGAAGGTTTTATGATGCTATGGTTATAAATGGCATTGTTGAGGAGGAGATAGAGGAAGCAGGAGCACAAACCAAAAAGATCTTTAGTAAGTAAAAAGCGGTCATGCAAGAATCCAAGATGAAAAGATGAAACCTCCGCTACTCATAACTAAAGAAAACGCAGACCAGGGCAAAACACAGAGTCAGGAAAACAGTCAGAGATGACCAACAGGAGGGGAGGGAACGCCAAGACAATATAGACAGAGCTGACGAGTCACAGGTGGAAACAATCAAGAAAGATTGGAACTACATCAAAAAATGGATGAAGCATTAAGTCACGTGACTCGTTTCTGAAGACTGGTTTTAAAGCCTCTTTTTCTTTATATTGAGCACAGCCATGTTGTTCGCTAATGGGAATATGCCCATCATATGTCAATGAAAGTTAGCTGTGGCTACGAGCTCCTTCAGCCTATCCCAGCCTAAATAGTCCAGCAGACGTTTACAAGGGAATATGCAATTTCACATGTTGACTCAATAGTGAAATCAAAAATGATTGCCATGTTTAGCTGATGGATGGTTAGTACAAACTGCTGATTTATATGCTAAGCATGATAGCATGAAGATTACAAATAAGGAAGTGGTGATGCTTCGCTATTTGCTGATCCAACTGTAAATCAATCATATTAGAAATAAACTTAATGCTTTATATAAACTCTTCTGCTGTGGTACAAAAAAGTCACTGGAGATTAACTCACTTCTGGAGCCAGCATCTAGTGGCCAGTCAAGGAAATGCAATGAATCTTAGGTTAGCATGAGACTCAATGCAAAAATTAGATGGTTGTTGCTGGATTGGAACCAGGAACGTTATACAAGAAGTAACACATAAGGAAACTGACTTTCAAAATATAACAGGAAGTCAACTATACACAAAACCCAACAGAAACCCTAGATCATGACAGATATCAGATGTCTTAGCATAGTTTTCTTATCATGTGTTGGAGACTTTTTAAGGTGTGGGGGATATTTTGTACCTCAAAAGCCCTCTTTTCTGTCAGGTTCTGGTCGACCTGAGTTTGAGGAAACCTGGATTTAAGACTTGGTGCAGCAAAACATGTAGATTAGTGTTTAAGGAGCCTTTCGGTGAAACCACAACGAGCAGCAACACATGAAGATACTAGAATATTCTAGTATCACATGTAGATGTTATTTTGAGATAAGTGCTCTGCTCCACAGAGGCTGCAGTATTCAGTCTTAAGGGTAACCGCAGATTTTTTCTTTTTCTTTTTCTTTTTTTTTTTTTTTTTTTACTTTCACACACACACACACACATACACACACACACAGAAGTACGTGACCGCGAAGTGACTGGTTCACCCACAGCCAGTCAAGGAATCTGATGTTTGCTAGCGTGTATTCTTGCTACATATTTAATAATTTAGCACACCTGACCAGAAACATATTTACCCTATCAGGTTGTGTTTGGCCAATAGAGCATGGAAATGGTATCTCTGGCTCCCAATCTGGTACTCACTCCGTTATTAGTCCACCACCCACATCCAACTGCACTCGGTCCACTTTGGGACTTAATGTCTGCCAGTAATGAAAGTAATGAAACAATAAATGTGGCTCACTCTTCTCTGCTCTCAGATAAAGAAACCAAGACACAAGTCACATGTTACCCACAATGTAACATGTGCTTTGAGTCTTAGAAAATAAATATCAAACTGTTTTACTCACCTTGCATTTAATGACGTCATCCCATCCCGTGATTACTAATATTCCTCTAAAAATAAGTACTGCACTGAAAAGGAATCAAAAATTGATGTGATTTGTATCAGCGGTATGTGCTGGTCCTATTCTGAGCTCACAAAAAATTTTTTGCTGGTTGTGTCAGGTGAGCAGGTTGTCACAGACCCTGAGGGTCTCTCTGACAACTCTGGTCAGAAACAGCAGCCTGCTGTGCATCACCCCTAAATCTTGTGCCTTCTTTCTCTTTCACTCTACGTGGCCTGTGGCAAAACACTGATATGGAGCTGCTCTCTACTTCAATTTTTAACTCTATCTAAAACTGTTGAAGGAGCTGCTTGGCTCAGCGGGGAAGACTATAAGATACATGGAATCAAAGTTCACATGTAACGTACTGTAGGGAAAGGTGTTTAACAAATGCCGTAAAAATATGCAGATTTATATAATATCTGAACAACTAAATGCTAATATTTTGTTAATATTAAAAGTTACCACATTCGCAAAGCTTGGTTAAGTTTTAGCTCATGGTAACCTGCTCATTTAGGGTTAGGACAAAATCAGACCTGGTATTTACATTTTCAAGGTTGCCAAAGTGACAAATCAGTTCATTAATTCAAATGATTTAGTATCCACTTAGATTAATGTTGTTGTTTTTTTAAATTTATTTTCTTAGCCATCATTCTGTCATAAACACTTTATTTTAGAAAGCTACATGATGCTGGACCAGATCCCAGTGAGTCTATCACAAGTCTCAAATCTATTTACACTGACACTTCTTATCAATTAAGAAATGCCAACTATCATAAAATGTATGTCTTTTTTATACTGTGGACAACAAATCACGTGTGAAAAATTCACATAAACATACATCTAGGTCATAACAGCACACCTAAACAAAGGAAGGCAACCAACAGGCATCTTTTACTGTGACAAGGCTACCAACTGGCCACCGAAAATCCCCTCAGTTGTCTTGTTTTGAAATGTTAAAATAGATCCCACAGAGTACAATGTTATTTTAATCCTTTTTGACTTTAGCCACCCTCTAAACCTGGGGATTGGAATACTAATATGTTGCATTAGGTCTTAAAAAGATAAGGGGTGAGTTTCCGGTTCAGTCTCTGTTGAGTGAAAATATACCTGTGAGACAGTCGATAGAAAAAACTAGAGTTCACATCTCAGTGCAGACCTACAATTTTATTTAACTTTTGTAAACGAAATACTGCAGTATTTCTCTTTCAACAACCAAGACTGATTATTAGTGAATCTTGTTTCAATTATTTAGATCCTCTTATCTTGATACCATATGTAAAATGACTATCTGGGTGCAGCATGAGAATAATTGGATAATTAGGAAGTTGTCATCTAAGGAGACATAACTTCAGCTTCACTGACTAGTAATTTTAGTTATCAGGAACTCCTCACACTCTCCCAACCAAACCATCCAACAGTCCACATCTGTTCTCCTTTAAATATGTTTTGTTTCTTGAAAGGAGGATCAATTGTCAGGAAAGTATGATCAGATATTTTGAGCATATATTAAAAATAACTGTTTGTGATTAAGGTAAGTCTTAGAGTTTAAGAGAAGATATTTTTAAAAATAGAAGGATGCAGATAAGCTTGAGGAGGAGGGAGGGGGGTGTTTCAGCAGCAGGAGGCACAGAATATGAACTAGATGCTGTCGCCAAAATGTTGAAAGATTGTGTTGTTCATTAAGCACACCTGAGCCATCCATTTGTTGGGCTGACTGCACTTCCCAGGAGGTTGGTGGGCAGCTGCTTCTTCCCACTTTGGTGGTGCCCCACTGGCCTACCTGTAGCTCTGCAGCAGTTTGGTTTCCCTTTGCTCTCGGTGGCCCACTCTCCAGGGAAATCATCACACTGCTGGCTCGTGGCCCGTTAAACAGACTCACTGTGTTTGTGTGTGAGCGTGTTTGTCTACGAGAGCAGATGCCGGTCAGGATTACATTCCCCATCCACAAACAAACTAACGGTGCACCAATTGAACAAAAATGGAGACGGGGGAGTTTTGACAGGTGTCCAGCCTTTCCAGGAATCATTGATCTACGGGGTCAATGATTAAGTGCATGTGTTTCAGGTTATTTCTCAGTAAAACAAAATCATCATTTTATTCACTTAGTTAGTTTGTTTACCCAGTCAGTTCACCAAAAACTTCTGAGGTGCAACGTTTTCGTATCAGTGTCTGCATATCATGGAGCAAGCAGGATTTTAAGCAGACGAATGTTGTTTTTCAAAGCCCTCCTCTTTTTGAATGTGGATTATAATTTCTCATTCAGCTGTGTGCTTTACAGAGCTACTCATGCAGCAGGCCAACAGACAAGGTCTGCTTGATTGTGCTTCTCTATTGTTTAAGCGAGCAGGCGGAGAAAATGACATTTTGCAGCTTGGAGAGGCTTGTTGCACTCCTTTGGTTTTTTTTGTCACTCTTCTTTTGAGTGTTATGGGATATAAACACCTTGTTGTCACTTTAATACTGAAGCGTTTACACATCTTTTAGGTCAGTTGAGTTTAATCTGCATTATTTGCTTTCAGCCTGCCATTTTCTCCATTTCTAAGCCTTCATCCTCACTGAGGTGTTTTGTCTGTTATAGTATACAACAGTTTGTAAATGCACACAGGTTTTCCTTTAATAACCTACCTGTTATATTACAAACTGACCTCAACCTGCTTTGTGCAGCAGCAGCACTTTTGGCTGTAACAACAAAGTGCTGAGTGCAGGGGTACCTGTGTGCCTGCAGCACCTGACTCGCTATCACGTATTACACATCGAGTCCCTCAAGGACCTGCCAAAGGAAACCCATATTAATTACAGCGTCGCTAGTATTTTGGAGGTGAAAGAGGTGACATTGTCTGTCTTCAGAAGACATGACGGTCAATTTAGTGTTTTGTTCTGTTCTTAGTGGTGAAATATCGTTATAATTAGGGTGCATTACATTATATCCAAGTATTACTATTTATGCTAAATATTGTTTGATAAATATTCCACCAAATGTAAATACTCCTTCAGTAATACATATACAGTTATACAGATAGAGTTCTTAGATTCTGAAAAATGTCCTTAAGGCTTGTGACATGCAGATGATGAAAAAATCCTTTCTGCCATACACTAAGGGCACACTCACAGTGAGTCTCAACCTGATTTACATACCATAGACGAAAGGCAGGCTGCGTAAATCATTATCATATAGTAGGAGATGTGACTGAGACAAACGAGCTTTGTTCTGAGCCGCGCCTTCGAGCAACCTGTGGAGGCTAAGACGATGATCTTTGATTAAAGCGCAGTGAGGCTGAAGGCTGAGGAGATCCCTGCTGTGAGGATTAAGTTGTAAGAGGTGAAGTTGTAGGTTAAATTTTAGCCCTCTGGAAGAAAAATTGTACACAGTCATACTGAGAAAAAAAACTGAAAATGTGAGAAATGCAACAAATATAGGTTGATGCCACTTATATAAATGTAACAAAGCAATAGTTCAGTACAGGCTGTTGAGTTGAAGAACAAAGGAGAATAATTTATTTTTACTCCAAGTACTAAAGCAGTCCAGTCAGTTGAGATCTATGGCTTGTTGTTAATGAACAAAATTGTATTGATTGCAGCAATAAACACTGAAAAATACCCAGAGGCAAAGCTAAAGAACTTGGCGTATCCTCCAGAGATGAATATACAGGTTTAGGAGCCTTTCAGGGACAACTAAACTCAAAAAAAAAAAAACCCAACATGCTGACATTACTCTGTCTTCTTCAGAGGACAGCTCGCTGATGAAGACTCAAGATGATAAACTGTATGATTAAAAGCTGCAAAAGTATTAAAGGTCCAATTCCTTTTTGGTCTTTTGGACTGAAAAATGTCCATCCTCGATTCACTGTAGCTATAGCAATGCCTTAAAGTTTCTTGTTGTGTTAAAGAAAGTTTAACTGAAATCTGTCTAAAATAGACATTTTAAAAATGTTGGTAAGTTACTTCACAGCATATTTGATGTCTGCTTGTCGAAACTGGTTCGCAGGTCTGTCAGCCAGAACTTAGGACCCCTGAAACCATTCATGTATCATCAAAAGCATTTCAAAAATATTGATGCCTATTACTTTACATCAGTACTCATGTTAGAGCTTGATACTTATTGTTCAAAGCTTACAAAAGTAGACTTTAAAAAAATAGTTCACTATGGAGCATTAGTCTAATAGATCAAGATGGGAGGTCTGAAAACAACCCACAGGGCCTCCTGACAGCTGGTTAGTGCTACGACCAATCAGACGAACAAGGTGATGTATTCAGAGCAATGAAAACGAGTTAACAAGAGAGAGCAGAGTTTGATGGTGGAAGAGTAACGATAATGTAAAAGAAAAAGGAATCCAACTATTGTTGACGTTTTTCAGGCAGAATTTGAGAATAACTGGTGTGCTCAAACACTCAATCAATATCTTTCACATCAGGGACCATTTGTAACACAGTTAACTTTAGACAGTCTTGCCATTTCCTCTGCAGAAGCCAGGATTGAAGACTGACAAATATCAGCTGCCGTGGGGCACTTCGAATCTCACCATCATTGTGAATGGCAAGTTGCAGAGCCGAAAGCCCAAATTTGCTCACCTCTTTCACTCAGTCCTCTGTCAGGGCGATCAGTGGGGAGACAACAACCACCAGTGGGTTTTCACCACGTCCCATTTAGCTAACAGTGGCACTAACTAGTATATTAAACATTTGGCGTAAAATAGTAAATACACTTAACTTGGAAAGAAATGATTTCAGTGCCGTCCTATGTTCGATTTTCAATGATAAAGTCAGAATCTTTAACTCTGTTGTTATTGTGTTAAGTCAAGCTTTCTAATTAGAGTTACAGTGGTTGGAAATGTTTGTCTAAAAGAAAACAGAGGATGATTATGTTTGTTCATCCTTTTTAGGTTTTCCACCATGGTCCTCTTGTTTGTTTGAGCAAGCCAAACAAATCATGTTCTGTAGTATTACATACTCTATAATGCTTTATTACTCATTTTATGTCAACCATGTCAGGATGAAGACAGTAAAGGTCTTCTCAGTTTCCATGCTGTTACAGAAAATGTAATTGTCAATGTTGAAGAAATATTTAGATTGACATGATGAATGATGGTTAGCACTGTTGCCTCACAGCAAGAAGGTTCTTTGGCCACTTGCTGCAGGGGTTTTTCTATGTAGGGATTTCATGTGCTCCTCATGCTTGCATGGTTTTTCTCTGGGTATCTAGTTTCCTCTCAAAGACTAAAAACATGCATATCAGGTTAATCAGTGGTTTTGACTTGCCCACAGTGTCAGTGTGAGCATGTGTGGTTGTGTATGTGGCCCAGCGATGGACAGGTGCACCCCTGGCTCTCACCCAAAGAGCGCTGGGATAGGTTCCAGCAAATCCCTGTGACTCCGAATGAGAATTAGCAAGTATAGTTCATTGATGGATTACTAATAATTATAATTTTTAAAAAAAGTTTTCTTCAAAGGAAATATTTTTTCTGCATGATAGTCTTACAGCAAAAAATGTCTCTATTGGCAAATACAATCTAAAGGTGTTTCATGAAATTGTCACAGTAACAGTATATCATATTGAACAAGTAAAAAAAAAAAAAAGATGCAAATTTGGAGTTTGGAGGGGTTTAGTACTGGTGCTAATACAGTACAGTAGCACTAATAAAAAATTCAATCAGTATTTGCATATCTGACTTGACAGAAAGAACAATTATAAACAATAAAATTAGCTGAGTGTTTACTTTCTTACAAGTAGCAGCTATAGTGGATTCTTAAGACGATTTATACGAGGTTGAAACTTCCAATTAGGAACTATAATAAATCACAACTTCTGAGTTCAAATAGACTCCACCATAAAGCTACCTTCACACTACATGGCTTTAAGCCAGATTTGCAAGTCACCAAATCCACCTACAAAAAGCAAAAATAATGTAGTATGTCACCGATTAGTCACATAATGTAAACAACACAACAAATTCAAGACTCCTGATTACAAGATAACAAGTCATGCAATCTGAACAGCACAGCAGTCTGCCTTGAATAAAAGTTGTGTAGTCTGAAGCTGTCTTCGGTACAACCTCCAATGAGTCCTTTTGAACCTCTAGACTGTCCTTTCAGTGCTGATTGATTATAGAGGTCATTTTAAATAGGTTTACTCAACTTAGGTCTAGTTCTCACATGAGTCGACAGGATTTTGTTTCAAAGGTGACACTGTCAAATGAACAGCCAAGCATATACAGCGTAATGCCATTAACAACAAAAAAAAAAAAAAAAAAAACTCATTACCAGCAGCGCACTGGCCATCTCATAACCTTGCCTCTGGATGAAACAGCTGGCTGTCTGTTTGGATCCCACTTGCTGGGCAGGTTTTGGGATATTTGCCAAATTAATATGCTCTTGCTTAGTAAAAGGTTATTCGATGCAGGAAGTAATGATTTGCCTTCATGCGTGTCGGTGTGTGTCATGACACATGATTCAGCAACTCTTCCCCAACAAAAAGGGTTTCTGTTTCCTCTAAAGGACAAAAGCTTTAAGCGCTCCATGAACACTGTTTCACCAAGCTTCCAGTTGTGTGTACAGGAGCATGAGAGCTCTCAGTCCCTATTTTGGGGAAATTGCTCACATGAAATGAATCATATATGTGAAATTGGGCGCCGTAGTCATTACTGACATGAACCACTGCTAATCTGCCCCCGTCTACTCTGTTTGTCTCCGTGTAAGTGCAGAGAAGCAGCAGATGTGGTTTTTCCACGTGTTGTTTTCCATGATGTTGTTTTTTTCACTTGCAGTGGGTCACCACTAAATGTGGGCATAATGTACCCATCTTTGACCAAGTTGTCCTTGAACAGGAAATTAATATTTTCTCTGTTATGAGCAAACTTGTTGTGACCTTCATATATAATACATATCATCATGGTGATTCAGACTCACACAAATACAATGTACGCAAACAGAAAAAAAGTGCATATAGAGTCACACATCAATTTTAAAAAAGCCTTCAGGAAGGAAGAAAAATGTTATGTTCATCAATAACAAATGCGACAGAATGAATCACTGTCCCAGTATCAGTAACTGCCTTCAAAAGAAAGCCTTGAAACCGATTCTGTGGCTGTATGAAGCAGCTTTTACTTTGTCTGCTGATCCCGAACAAAAACAACACTCCAGCAGAACCATCCAGAACTAATCCATCACCAAAAAAAAAAAAAAACTAAGCAAGTAAAGAAATCCAACCTGCCCCTCCGATTTATGAGTTTTATCTACTTTTGCAATTTTATTAAATGTACTCTTGAAGTTTAATTAAAACAAATTAGTTCAAATTTACGCTTCAAAAACAGTCTGTAAGCTTCCTATGTCAATAATTTATGCAATGTGTTTTCGACAAGCAAACCAATTAAT
>JAOWBL010043261.1:7941-26051 GCA_028564865.1 Zenarchopterus dispar | reverse complement strand
AAAAAAGAAAAAAAAAAAAAAAAAAAAAAAAAAAAAAATAATAATAATAATAATAATAATAATGATGATGACTCAGGTCTTGGTAGCTGAGGATGGATGAGGTGCAGGTTTTGAGACCAGCAGTATTGATTTATTTAATTACGTGTGTCAGCTCTCCCGGGCTTCCTCTGTTCCTGGAAAAACCCCTCGTGTCTGTTCAGCGTCTGTGCAGCTCTGTGGGCTGAGCGTCGGAGCATCATCACACACCGAAGTCTGACTGCAGACCTGTGCTGGATGTCACAGTGGATCTCCGTTAGCGGCGCTCATGTCGCTGTCAGAGCTTCCCGCCGCAGTTGGCAGACAACTAGTGTGATTATCAAGCTCCATCCTTTAATGCAGTGTGAGTTATCTGTCAGAAGTTATTTGCTGGGACTCGTATTTTGCCGATTTCAGAATAATGTGATTACGTGCTTATTTCTGTCACACTGCCTGTTTGACCTTTTTATTTCCCACCGTTTTTCCCTGGAGAGAGTCCACTATATGCTGCAAAAACCTGGAGGCAGATTTTTAATGCTGGGCAAAATAAATTAGATTATAAATTGGCTAAATCAACTGACTGAACTTAACACTTTATGTTTTAAGGGATGCATTTACTCATCTGCAATGATTAGATAAGTTACCAACTCAAAAAAAAAAAAAAGATATTTCATTTTAGCCCACAAATACTGAGATACTGATCTTGTTTTATCAAAGGTGTACAGATACAAATTTTATCACAATGACCAGAGGCCACATGCATAAAACTAAAACAGTGTGCATGCAAGAAAATACAAATGTGGATATGCATTACTGGAGCCAGATTTATAAAGCCTTGTGTATCCATAGTTATCTTCTATAAATCCCAGTCATGGCTATCTTTTAACAAATGCACAAATTTGATTTACAGCTCTATTTTAGCCATATACGGCAGTGGCAATTCACCTACTTAGTCATTAAACGCCAGAAAAGAAGAAAAATGTTGCTGATCATGAAAATAAAATACCGCTCTGTGAATAAGGGAAAATAAAATCTGTTTAATTTCAGGCTCTGAAAGCCTGAAAAGAACAAAAAACTGCTGAATGGAAAAAAGTAACAGAAGCAATCACCTCTCTCAAGTCAGACCTAAAGACCCTGCAGCAATAAAAAAAAAAAAAAGCAGTAGAACAAACAAGAGGAGGAAAAGGGCATCAGCTCAAGCTGAAAGACAACGTAAAAGACGGTTGAAAAGGACAGACAGTCTCTGCTTTATCTGCAGAGGATGAAAGCCTACAGCCTGTACGCTTGATCACACAGCTCTGAGTGAGGATGTTGGGGGGAAACACACGCGCACTGATGGAGTATTTTAGTAGGATTATCAATTAAAGAGACTGATTTTAAAGTTCTACAATAGCCAACTTGTCTTCTTAAAATCACATTAGAAGAGCAAAAAAGCAAAAATCAATAAAAAAGTAAAATCATGGTACGGTAGTGAAATTGTCTTTTTCTTAAAGTCTGTTGCCTTTTTAAATTTTCCAATCAACCAAATCAGGTTTAAAGTGCTCTAAGACATCTACAAACGTGGTCCAAGAAGGTGTGATGTGTGAAACCCTTTTACCACACAGTCTTCTTTTATAGATCCAGTTTATGTGTAAGGACAGTCATCTCACTCCTGATCTCCACCAGAAATGACTGAGCCACAGTTTTTCTCGTCTGTTTATCTTCTACAGTGGCCACCGCTGAAGCAAAATCAATCTTTAGTGCAAACAGCAGGAGCATCTTATAAAAGACGGAGCCTTGCAAGTATGGAAGCCAGGATTGATGGTGGAATAATAATAAATCAATAGCCCACAGAAAGCTTTAAATCAGGCAGGAAAAAGACAGTGTCACACTGGGACCCGGCTTCTGTCTTCTGCCTGTCTTTGACTGTCTTCACTCTTGTCTTCACAGTGCTAACGGCTTAAGCCCAGGTCACAAAGGTTCCTACAACCGGTGGGTTTGTACAAATCTCCCAGTTCCTACCAAATCGGGAGTTCGTATACATTCGTGGAGGGCGGGCATAGTTTCCTACAACCTTTGTAGGAACTCGGTACGGCTGCCGTTCAATTTGCAAAAGCAACCGACGCATGCTTGAGAAAGTGGAAATGTTTGTAATTTCCTAGATGGCAATAATGGCGAGAAGAGCACACCTAGCGGTTGTAGCCACTGCTTTTGTTCGAGCTGCGCACGTGTGACGTACTTCCACTTGATGATGTGCTTTCAGAAGTATGCAGGGAAATGCTTGCTTCTGCCTTACGTACCTCCTTTTGAAAGGCGTTCATGGGAACGCTGTAAGGGCCTCCTAGAACAACTCAATGAGTCCTAGTACCACACTTACAGGAACGTCGTGCATTGTTCTCTTAGGTTGTTGCTAAGGCATTCCTCCGTCAGCCCTCCGACGCGGCTTTTCGTGGCACGTTCACAGAAAATCTTGGACATGACCATCGACCTGGCCACAAACTTAGGAACGGGTTACGAACGGGCTGCCTTAAGGAGGTCGTAAAAACTGGTCCAAACTGTTCGCAGCTGTTGGTACGGGTCATTGTGACCGAGGCTTTAACGGTCCAACAGTAGACGATCCCGCTCACTCAGCTAGAGCCAGAGTTCCCTTCACTGACTCAAACCTCATCCACAGAGCTGTTTGCTTTGGAGGGTGCCACGGTGTTTCATTTAAAGTCAAAACCAAAAAAAAACAACAACAACATGGCATTTGATTTAAGTCAAATTCTCACTGACATTCTAAATTTGATCCCTAACAATGAAGTTAAAAGCATTTGTCCTTTTGTGCGACACGTGTTTGCGATCATATGCTGTGACTGAAGGAGAAAGTGAAGTCTGGAGTCTCCCATCTCCAACAGCGTTGTGCACAACTCGTGTTACGTAACAAGTAAAGCTGAGGAGAAAGAGGCAGGATCAGGAGCAGTGATCCGAACATGATGCACTGTGCATAAGTCTGGAGATGTTTCACCCGCTGGCTGCGTCGCCTGTTCAAGCATTTGAACTTAAAAAGAGCAACATGAAGTGAACCTCTGGGTTTCAAAGAGAAACTGGATCTCCATATACAGGAGCTGCAGCTTTGAAATGACTTGCACAATCTCCATTTCATGTCAACTTGATATACAGTACATATATAAATCTTTTATACCCCTTTTAGCAAACTAAGGTTTAAACTCTGAAAGTTTCATGGATTAAATAGTGGTCCACAGGATGACCCTACAAGTTGATGAAAAAGTCACATTTGTGGTTTTTGTACTACACGAAGAGAAAGCATCATAGTCAGCAAGTTGTGAAACCAAATTTAGAAGTAAAAAAAAAACTCAGCATCATCATCTTTTATAAACAGTAACTGTAATAAGAAGAAGCATCATATTGGACTTGGAGCAGGGCCACATTTTTATCCCGCCCATCCTCATCTCCAATGGCAGAAACATGGAAATAAAGTAAATACGTTCATGTGCATTTGATTCTCACCCGCACTCTGCTCATGGCCTCCTGGGCCTGCTGCATGCGGGCACTCTTTGAAGGCGTCCTCTCCGACAGCAGGTGCGTGCAGCCCAGGTACGTGGCTGCAAAGATGATGCCGTCAATCAGGTCTTCAGGATCGCACGGCCCCGGCACTGCAGGTGTTAGATTACACATGCACATATCCATGCAGGCAGTATAAAGAAAAAATATAAAAAGAACATTTTCACTTAGGATCCCACTCACCGTCGACGAATGTAGGAAAGGGAGGAAGAGCTCTGCGTATCTGAGAAGTCACAGACGAGAGAAAAATGATTATTATTTTTACTCACACGCTGCAGATCTCTCCACATTCATTTAAATTCAGCAGGGCTCAAATTTGCTCCATGAAAGCGCTAGATTCTCACAAATAAGCTCCCACTGAACTCACTTTCATTCACACACTATGTGGTTCTTACTCTGGAATTTTTTTTTATTTATTATATCACGATTTATATCTAAATAATATTTTTACTATAACAGTGATTTCAACCAAAACCAGCCTTTAGCTGGTGAACCAATAAAATGTTTCCCCACCAATATCACGAGTCAAAGCGAGCACGTCCGCTTGCAGTACGAGCTCAGCGTCTCACCTCCTGGACAGACGCTCTCTGAGAGGGCGACTGAGGCTGAGCTTGTGTCTGCGACGGCTGAGCGGGAGGCTGCTGCTGACGCTGACACGGTTGTTGCTGGTTAGGCGTTGCAGGGGCGTAGGTTTGCGGGTGTGCGTACGCCTGTGGAGCCCTGGCAGTGTCCCTCTGGGAGCCCTGGTGGTGGTGATGGTTGTGTGGCGCCTGCTGTGGGTGGTAGTGCTGTGGGTTAAGTTTTCTGGACGACTCAGCTCTCAGAGGACTGAGGTTTTCCCGAAGCGGAGCTGAGGGGTATCGGCACGGGGACTCCGAGGCTGACTGAGAGGGAGAGTGAGGAGAAGACTGAGAGAGGGGAAAAAAGAAGTCAGTGAGTAACTGCAATAACATCGAATAAGAGCCAAGTAAGTCAGTCTCGCAGCTAAACTGAAGTCATCCCCAACGCTAAATCAGAATACTGAAATTTACTTTGACTTAAATTTTTTGCAGACAGTATGAGCCCAGGTTTGATTTGCGGTGAAAGCAGCATCCGTGAAAGGCCGAGTCTTTGAGGTGTAAAGATGGGCAGAGGAGCTCCAATTTGTCATGAAAGACAAGAGAAATGTTTTAAAGCACTCTTCCTTAAACAAAAATGAGACAAGTTTCCATTAGCAGGAGTCCAGGGGGGTTTTACGAGGCCTCAACTGTTATTTCGTCTCCATCATCAGGAACTTCAGGGGGGCTGAGACACGCACACGCATTTGAGTAGGTGCTTCAAGGCAATCGCTGTGTGGGGTTAGGACAAGACGACAGTCAGCCCACTAGATGTCCCCTTTGAGACTGAGCCTTTTCATTCATCATCTCTGCGCATGCAAACACAGCAAAGAGAATCACAGCAGCCATCTCAGCTCCATCTGTGCCGATCTCATTCTTCTGCTTAACTTTTCACACCTATCTGGTTTTAACGCCACATCCAGAGTGTCATAAAATTATTATGCTGCGGTTGAAACTGCTGAAGAATGATCGCGTCACCGCCAAAGGCCACTCTGTGTGGACAGTGCTACGTCTAAAACTGTCATTCATCAACAGCTGATATCACATGGCAAGGAATTATGTAGGGCAACCTTTGTCAAGTGCTACAATACAAATCAGCATTCACAAATGTCCCTTAAACATTACTGCGCAAAAAAGAAGCCTCGTGTTAACCTTGTCCGAGGATGTTGCTGATGTCTCTGAGGCATCACTTCACGACAAAAGTCATCACAATGCACATTAGGTGAAACAGGTCCGATAAAAGATGGCCAATTCAGTCCAATCGTAATAGAATTATGTTCCAATTGAAATTCAAACAATGCCAATTAATTTTTATAAAAGTCTATGTAAGGAATCCATCACATTTCACTGAATCTTTACTTCAGTTTGATCCCCCATCCTGAGCATCTTAAAGTGAAAATGTGCTATAGTTAGTTGAATTATTGTTCCTTAATCTTTTTTTGTAAGAAACAGATGCCAGAGCAAAGACAAGAACAAGCATCCGGGATGTTATCAAGATTGTTTCGATATGGGACTATATCAGCGTCCTTGTTTAAGGCAATTTACTTCTGTGTTGGCAGCATCAATGCAGAAAAGTACTTTGATTTATACAGCCGCAAATGCTGCCTTAAAGAAGACATCTTTAACAAAGACATTCATGCATTTTTTTGTTTTTATAGACAATGCAAAACCACATTTTGCACACATCACAGAGACGGGGCTGAGAAGGAGGTGGTACCAGTACCGGACTGGCCTGCCTGCAGCCTTGACCTGTCTCCCATGAAAAATAAAGAAAGTGCAGAGAATTTTGAAGGAAAAAATATATGTCAATAATGAGCCCACACTGCTGCACATGCAGATCTGAAATACAAAAAGAGATAAATATTCTCAAGCTAAACAAAGTTGGTATGAAAAACGTGAAATTTCTCGGGGTCATACTGACTGCAAACAGCTGGAAGTCAAAGCAAATTTAAGCACCACTGCATCATTTTTTGTTTGAAATTTCTGTATCATCCCAGTTTTGTCTGATTTGGGGTTGTAATCAGCCAGAATTATTCATTTCTGTTTGGCACATTTTATTTTCATGAAAGATGACCCAATGGGTTAGGGGTTATAGGGTTAGGATTAGGGTTGGGGTCAGAGGGTCAGGGTTAGAAGCCCATTAACTGCACAAACATAAACAAGACACCAGGGCCATAAAAATGGATAAAAGTCAATCTGTACTGATGAAGTAATGATATCTAATAATCAGTGAAGTCATACTAACATGGCCAGTTGTAGCTTGCAGTGGGTACACATCCTCCAGTGGGCTGATCTCCTGCCTCATCACCCAAATTGGCTCCACAGGCTGGTCAGGCGTGTAGGGGGAGCGCACCGTCTTAGTCTTCACTCCCTCAATCGCCTCCTTGATGTCTTTTATTGCCAGGCTGATGGCGTCTCCTGAGCCCTTTGCAGCTTCCCCTGAGAGACCCACCACATGCCGCTCATTATGGATGTCACCTGAGCTGGTCTGCCCAGGCGACGGGGTCTTGGTTTGGATGTGTGGTTGTCTGGGCGACTGCGTACAGCCTTTAGAAAGAGGGCTTTTATCGGCACTGTCCCCTTCACCGTCAGACTGTCCGTCATAGTGGTGCAGCCGGCAGCCAACAGAGCGATCCAGAGGGGAATGACGTGAACAGCGGTCTCTGTTCTGCCTTGGAACATGATAAGAGCCCTCGTTGGATGAGGATGGAGCCCCCTTTTTTACATTCTCCAGTCTATGGCTGGTAAAGGACTCCTGGCATGGTTCGTGCTGGGCCTTGTTAGGCTCATTCATCCGGCCAGATTGCTGACGAGGTTCTCTGTGTAACTCAGGGTATGAGGTCTTCAGGGGCTCAGGAAAGGAGTTTGGATGGGATTTTGGCTCGGAGAATGATTCGTAGATGGGCTCTGCATAAGTCTTTTGGTGGGATTCTGTGTAAAACTCTGCATAGGTTTTTGGATAAGATTCAGAACAAGAAGTAGAGTGAGACAGTGAACACGATTCAGAGCAATCTTCTTCATCATCATCTTCTTCAGGTACAGGCTCATTGTCCAGGGGAGAACTCATGTTGATGTCCTCGCTGAAGTGGTCCACCTGTGGGAATGGTGGAACTTCAGGGGAAGAAGGAGGAGTTGGCGAGTGGAGTGGCGGTGGGCTGTGGAGAGGTCCATCCATACTAAGAGAGGCGGCACTTTCTGTGTCAGAGCAGAGATCTGTGATTTCACTTCCCTGAGCTGCAGGATCCTCTTCTGGATTGTCCATCACAACTTCCTGATCTTCCTCCACCCTTTCAGCTTGTCCCTCTGCTTTGTCATCGTGGCTACAGCTGGATTGTTCTACTGTTGAATGGAAGTCTTCCTCATTTGCCACATGTTTTGCTTCTCCTGGACCATCTTTAACATCTTTTGAGTCTTCTTCACGCTCTGCTTCACCCTCACGGAGGTCCTCTTCTGCATCAGCAGAAGCAAGTTGGGGGTGATGTTGCAAGTGACGCAGTTCAGGAGCGGGTGAAAGGTGGGTTGGAGTTACAGCAGCGACTGGAGTCATGTGAGGTGATGCCCTGTCCAGTGACTGGTCAGTTACAGGGTCGACCGATGGGCAGTGCTGCAACTGTACCTCTGCTGGACCCGCTCTTTCCTCCACACCAGGTGAAGACTCCTGGATCTCTCTGAATGGTTGCCGCTGTCTGTGATTTCTGAGTCTGGGGTTGGGGTCACCATGACGGCGGTAGCGGGTAACAGCAGGGCGGTGCTGCTGGACGGGACGGTGCTCGGCATCCTGGCCCTCACCTCTGTCCGACCGGGAAGGAAACGCAGGCGGGTCCGCACCCGGACTCTGAGCCTGGCCTTGGCCCTGCCCTTGACCAGATGGAGGCCGCCGGCGGTGACGAGGGGGTCCACGGCCTCCAGGGTGGTGGTGGTGAGGAGGGTGATGGTGATGATGGTGATGATGGTGGTGGTGCTGCTGGGGACTCATTTCCCCTTCCTGGTGGAGCATCTGACATGGCCTCCAGGACCGACGTACAGGGTGTTCGCCGGTGCTCCCGTTGGGCTGCCTGCTCTTAAGAGGTGCAGAAGCTGTTGTGTGCTCCTCTCCTGCTTCCCCGGCTGCGTCTCCCTCATATTCCCTGATACTACTCATTGCTAGTCTATTATTTGTCTCCAGTTTTCAGAACATGCTCGTCTTCAAAGAAATTCCACTCAAAAGCAAAACCTGGGAGGGACAGATTAGATACAGAGAGGAAACAGCACTTAGTGATAGTCAGCAGAAGTAACAGTGTCCAAGGAAGACTAAACTTTTATTACTGCTAGATATAAAATGGCATATTTCTTGGAAAACCATAATTAGAGTTTAGTAGGTGGAATTAAAAGCATTTTTAACTTCTTAGTTTTGCTAATTTACCCTTTGATAAGATATTTTAATCTTTACAATGATTTTTTTTTAACAATTCCATGATGGGAACAGTAGTTTAATGGTGGAAAAGTTTTCTTTACTTGTTTGCAGTTGAGCCTAAGCTGTGGTTCAAATGTCCAACAAAGAGAAAAATCAAAAGTATGCATTTCCAACTGCGTTTTTTTTTTTTTTTTTTAACTGTGCGTATTATAAATTTATCCTTGAGTTATTATATTGTGGGCTAAACTGAGTGAGCGTGATATCAGCTGAGAGTCTGGAATACTGTGATAAGCCTTTCTTGCATAATTTTCAAAGAGTTTATAATATGTAGAACCAAAGGCCTCAACATAGCGCATTGTGTTCTCGGCACTGGTTTTTCACACAGCGTTGTGAGTACACATGTACTTGTGGCTTTCTTTTTATCGCTCCGCAGCAGTGTCAAAAAATACAGGAAATGCAGATACTCTTGTGAGTGGTGCTGTTGCCCTGCCGGGGAATAACAGAAGTCAAACTGGACAAAAAAATTCCACTGTGACTGTGAAAACAATGTTTACCAGGGAGCCGTTTTCTGATCTCCGTCCTCCTGTTCGTAACACTTCTTATTCTCTTAAACTTTGATGAATCTGGTTCAAACTCACATTCATCCAAGCAGCATTGGAGCTACGTACCAAATTATGATGTTTTTGGATAAATGGGCGCCCATGTGGGCAGCTTCGTCAGGCCGCTGGAGGAGATGAATTTATGTTCACACTCTGAACACTTCCAATTATACAGAAGGACGGAAATATGTCAGCAATGAATTGACCTTGAAGCCACGGTAAAAGGGAACAATGGGCCTTATTCATGGACCCGCCTGGTTCTTTGTGAAACTGATCTCTAAGCAGAAGTGTGACGAGAGCACTCTTTATACTTAATTTACACATTTGTCCCACATAAACAAATCAAATCACGATGAATCTTCTTACCATCTACAAGTTAAGACTGTCAATAACTCTACTTATGAGCCCAATAAGGTGGCAGCTAGTTCTCCCTATGACTGAAATAAATGCGTGTTTACTAATTTCAGGTAAAAACAAAAGCTAGGGAGGTCAAACCTCTCTGAAAAAAATGAAAATAAAAATTAAAAAATCCCCCTCCACTCCTCCAGTGGGCTCAGTTGGATACAAGATCAGTACGCGACCTCATGTAAAGGATGAGTCAGAAACATTTTGAAAGGCTTTCCAGTAAATTACAGTAAAATACTAATAAGAAAAAAACATTTAACTGTACTGTACGTCACTTTTTCGGCATCATTTCTAGACAGCGAGTAGTGCAAGACAAATGACAGAAACATGGGGACTTTAATCACGTGCCCTTCATTTGTAAAAGTTCACGTGCTACAACTGGTTTAGCGTCGTCTAAATAAGGAAGCGTTGTTGCAACGATGCATTTGACACTGGCCTTTCCTTATCTCTGCACCGCTAATACCCGAAATTGAAATCCCCTGGGAAGCAGTACACTTTAATCTGCTGCACGTTCATCCGTCCACCAGCAGCTGGCAGATGGCACAAGATGGGAGAGAAAAGGAGGAGGAGGAAGAGGAAGCAGGACAGGAGGGGAAGAAGGCTCCTCTACCTGGTTTCTAATCAAACCTGATGAACGGGAGTAAAAACAAGGCAGCATTCTGAAAAACGAATGCGCTCTGTGAACGGAAAACAAGAAGAACCTTTTTGCAAATTTGTTGGAGTTTTATCAAATGTTTCAGGAATAATGAACTGACTCAGGAAATGGTCAAGAACAGAGAAATCGGTACGGTCTGACTCCAGAGGACAAAAAGACATGAGCCCGTTACTGAAGACGTGCATGAAAGGTTAAAAGCTCTGCTCCTGCTCCGCATATTTCACTGGAGCTTCTCTCATAATCATCTGCTTTGACTTTATCCAGAAACATTTAAAAATAACTCCTTTAGAGCCTATCTTTCATCTCTGCACTTAGTGGTTGCCGAGCATCTTGACTGCACTGAAATTCTTGATGCATCTGATGCAAATTCTATTAGATTTTAAGTTTCCTTCTAGCTAAAATGATTACTAATGACCAACATAAAAACCAAGAGGAAGTGGAGGCTAACGGGGACATAAATATGTTGAAATATTTAAAGTGTATTAAAAATGCAGGGGAAAAATCCTTACATTAGGAGGATATCATGCACAACGGAAAACAAAGGTTATTTTAAATGAATCACAAGTTACTGTAATTTTATCTTTAAATTTATGTTAAAAAACAAAAAACAAAGAGGCTGCACAAGAGACTTATGCTAGACAAAGAAAAAAATGTTTCTATTGAAATTAAAAAGGTGCCTACAGACTGACAGACTGTGAAATGTTAATAATTACAGGTCGAGGGTGCAGAATGCTTTCAACAAACTTGTGCACAGCTTGACACGCAATGTATGCAAATGTAAATACGTGTAGAATCAGAATTCATACTGAATTACCAAATACTTTAAACAGCTGTTTTGTTTTTTATTCTACGTCTTTAACAACAAAAAGCCCCTCGTTTACTAAACAGGAAGTAAAAAGAGGAATGTTGCATTGAATCTGGTCATGTTCGGTCAAGTCCGGTTGGGAAACTTATTTTGGTCTCCACAAATCCATCAGGGAAACATCTGACCACTGTTTTACACCAATTAAAGCGTGCAAAGAGCTGCACACAGTGATTTGTAAAAAAGCAGCGTGAGTGCATTTATTTCTTTAAGAAATGCATCAAAACACTGAGCTCAGACTTAAGTTACAGGAACGCAACGGAAAGCCCAGGGACGTGCAATTAATCACGTTGTAATTGCGCTTCCAATTTTGACTCCAAGTAATCCCTTAAAAACAAACAAACAAACAAACAAAAAAAAGACTACTTTGTCTGTATATTCAATATGCTTCCTGGTTCCTTCCTCCTGTTCATGTTTAATCTAAAATGATCAATTTAAGTAATCCCAAGGTCAGGCTGGTTTCTTTCCAAAAACGTCTCAGGGATTATGTAATGATCCCAAACAGCATTTAAGTTCACCAAGGAAATGTCAACATTTGTGTTACGTCAACCTCAATAAATAAGCATCTTTCGAAAGTCTATGAATTATCTTTTAAACAGTCATGATTTCAGTGTTGACCAAAATTACTGTGATTATAATGTTTTTTACATATATATATTTTTATTATCAGGCAGCCCAAATAAAGCCACTGCCACATTTCACAGTTTTAAAAAAAAGATAAATTACAGTCAAATTCAAGCCAGGCACAATTCCTGAAAGCTCTGTTTTTTATTATGTTTTCAGTTTGTACCTTTTTATTTACTGCACTATACAGCACTTTGGTTAAAGTGCTGTGTAAATAAAGATGGTATGGTATTGTATGGTATTTTTACATGCACAATAATATTTATGTTTATTTTTGTTACATTTGAAACATGAGTTTATTTCTATACTTTTCACTCAAGTCACTGTAAATTAACAGAGATAAACTGCTACACGTGAGTGCAGATATGCTTTTCAACTTGTAATAAAATAAATTAATTGAATATTTACCAATATAAAACATACAAGAGGACAGAGGCTAATGTTACTTATTTCTGCTTAAAGTAAAAAAAAAAAACAAAAAAAAAAACTACAAGATGGGACTGTGATGGGACGCAGCAGGTCGGGGGGCTTGTGTCACTTTCTGGCTGGTGTTACAGATGTCGGGTGGCTCGGTGGGGCCATCAGAGACAAGGGGGCTGCTGGGGCCACAGATGGCCTGGGAGGTGTGGAGGTTATTCGAACCAGGCCTCCAGAGCTGTGAACCGAGCACTGCACTTCCATCTGTCAGGCTGAAGTGAAAGCTTCTTGGGAAGGGGAGGTGTGTGTGTGGGGGGGATTTACCAACCCATTAACTCACTGATCTTACGCTGGCGGACAAACGGTAGAGAGATAACAACTTGTGTGGGCCATACACACTCACAAGATGTTAAATGATTACATCTATACGCTATCATTCACAATATTCACAAGAGTGTTGACAAATCAAACTAAATGGCAGTAAAAAGCAAACGCAACATTACTTCCTGACTGATCCTCATCACAACTCCTCAAAAAATAACGGAATAACGCACTGGTCCTGAGTCGACTCTAAATGTATTCACACAAGTACTAGAAGTGAGAAACGGCCAACATCAAAACATAAAGACACATGCAAGAAATGGTACTGTTATTAATAATGATCACTGCTTGATGTTTGATCAATTAAAATAAATTGGCTTGTCAAATAAGAAAGCTGAGTCTTGACAAACAGCCAGGAACAATAGAAATCAAGAGTCACTGTGGTTAAAAGAAAGATTTCGAAATGATTGTGCAGCCTGAAGGTGTGCTGTCATAAACATAAAATCCACCTTTAGCAGACTGCAGCAGAGGGGGAAAAAAGAGTAATATACATCCATGAAAATTAATAACCAGCAGGTGATATCTCATCTGTTATCATTCTGGGAGATTAGAAGACGCATTTAATTATGAGTTTCACAGTCACCTTGAACTGAGATTTCAATTTCGCATTAACCTCAAAATGTAATATTTTCTCTGTCCTAAAATTCTAACTTCATCTATAATTATTAATTGAAAATTATTATTATGAGTGTTTATGCTTGTTTATGCAACTGTAAATTCAAGTATTGCAAAAATCTTTAGACTGCTGTCAGGCAACAAGAGAATCAACTTTACCTTTATTTTTTCAGACAAAAAATAATAATTTTGCTCTGTTAATAGCGGGCAGATGAACTGATGTTGTGATAAATGGTTAGTAGCACCTGTCTTAAATCTGAAGGCTTCTACACCTCCAGTCTGTGTGCAGAGCATCAGCGCATGATTCATACTCTGGCTGATAGTGTCACACGCATACATGCAAACACACACACACACACACCACGCTGACACACCATCACTCAGCCAGCATATGGTCCATGTTGGGATGCATCAGTTATCACATTACAAGTGTTGTGTATGCAGGCTCCGTGGATGCTCTGGAGGGAGATGATAAACACACGAACACGACGAGCAGGACAAGTGCTTTTATTTTGAAGGCTTGCTGGGCTTTTTAAAACGCCCTCAAAACAGTTGCCTCAAACAGTTTGATCTTGAAAGGAGAAAAGCTCTGTTTTTTGTAGTATTTGCTCACGTATCGATCACCTCGCACCTTGCCTCGCTGAAATGCGCATATTGCCCACGGTCCAGTTCCTACACGAGAAGTGTTATTTTTGACAACGCGTGATGCGTACTTCCTGTCAATTATATCCACGTCCAATTACTGCAGCTCGATTTTTAATTTTAATTTTTTTTTTTTGACAGTTATATCGGAGGGGAGAAAATGATAAAAATGCATCTGATGTCACTTAAATGACTCTCGTCCCTCACGGCGGTCCTCAGGAAATCTCCGCAGGTGCAGGATCCGCCATCAGTGAAACGACCCAAACCAAATCCCACTCCGCCGCCCTGGACCTGAACCAAACTGCAAAACCACATCCCCTGTTCCCCCCCGATGACTCCCAGACACGATAACTACTCATTTACCTGCATGTCAGTGGAGGAGAGGCCCAGCTCCGATCGCTGAAGTGCACATCGCCCCTGTCCCTGTGTCGTCTCGCTCGACTCGGCTCGGTTTTGTCCCTCCAGACAACCTGCTCGGATTAAAGCGGAAAGCTCAGCCCCTCCTTCTGCACCGTGACATCAGAGCGGATTAACTATGCACAAAGCGCCTTTATAAACACGGCCGATGCTGGCTGTGCAGACAAACAGTCCTTTACGGCCGTGAATGCAGCAGCCTCCTCCATCAGCAGCAGTCTGCAGACTGGCGATGCCCTGCAGCGCAGTTCCACCACCCGCCGCTGGCGTCGCTGTTTCCCTCATCTCAAACCTTCGGCTAAAATCACAAGCGGCGTCTAAAGAAAGAAATACATAAATGATCCCATTTTTAAGTTTAGTTAACTTTAGCCACCAAAAAAAGCAAAAGCGGTTATTTACAGTACAGGTAATACCTACTTACAATACATCAACGTACCTAATGTATTTTTTTTAGAGATGTTTGCTGAACACAAAAGCATAATATATTTAGTGTGACTGCAGTCAGGTTTATGTTGAGCCATCTTTTCCAATGTTGTCTTGAAAAAGTGTCTATGAAAAGACTATAGGACTATATATATATATATGTCTGCACCCTACGAGCAGGGGAGTATCCACTGGCAATCATTGTCGAAAACATGCTGTGTGGGAAGTGTCATTGAGCAGCAGATGGAATTTTGTTCAACCCAGCTCGACAGATATTGTAAGTTTTTCAGCAAAATTATTTTTTGGTAAATTTAATATTTTGACCCCATGCATATTTTACAAGATTAGTCATTTGAAATAGCATATTGAAAGAAGAAAACAAGACTTTTACAAGAAAATTATTTTGACAGACTGGTAGCCACTTTAGGATGTATCCTGGCTCCTGTCTTTTGTCAGGTGGGATGGACTCCTGCCCTCCCACAGCTCTGAACATGGATGGATCTTCATATCCTCCTCTCCTTATCAACACCATTCTTAATTAGTGCGATTGCATGAAAGTAACTGATTGTTGCTGTTGTCACCACAAGAAATTGTTTCCTTTCAAAAAGGATGTTTCAGTGTTTTACTAAAGAATATAAAAGAAAGGAGTGCAAAGAGTCTTCTGGAGGACATCAAAAGATGCAGAGAAAATTAAATGTTTTTTTCTTTCTTTTTGGCCACACATTGCATTTTTTTCTTAAGACATATTTCAGTTGTCCCTCTGTAATTGTTGGCCTCACTTTGGCTGGAGCCATGATCTGACTTAATAGTGTCATTTACACTCATTCTCTACACCCACACAGTGACATTTAAGTTAGGTGACACAAAGTGACCTTTAGAAGCCCCACTATCTTAAAAATTGGGTCTTGTTCAGGCAAGTTCAGACAAACTTTTCTAGCTGCATTTGTTTTTTCTTTTTTTTTTCGCTCTCACTCCTCTACATCAGGGTTTCTCATCTCTGGTCCTCTGGGCGAGGTGTCCTCCATGTTTTAGATGTTTCCCTGCCTCAACACACATCTGATTCAAATTAATGGTCATCATCAGGGCCCCAGGGACCAGGGCTGAGAAAGCCTGCTCTACATGGGTTCCAGTTACTCCAGCTTATTTATCAGTCTGCTCAGAGAGGAAGAGCAACTCGCCTTTCACGTGACTTCTGATTCCTCTTACTCACCAAGTTCACTGCCACCCTTGAAATCCCACCTCCTCACCAGCTCCACCTGAGGGCTCCGACCCTGTGGAGGATGGTGTGGTGTTCATTTCCTTCAGTATCTCTACATATGCCTTAAAACAAAAGATTTGTTAGATTGGAGCTCAGACACCAACGCACAAGTGTTTTATCACTAACACAGCTTTGAAGCCTTTATCACGAGACTGGAATGTTTTTGTTAGGAAAAAAAGAGTGAGTCTTAAACAAAACATCGGTTTACTTATTTAATTTTAAGAATTGTAATAATCTTCTAAAAATCTTCTCAAATAGTTAAATTATTATTTTGAAAAGTTTGATAAGTCTAATGCAATATAAAGACTCTCTGGCAAAATGATTTGTCCTTTATTGGCTTTGTTCTTTATAATGTAAATTACTTACACCATTTATCATATGGCATGCATAATACAGTAACAGTAGCCATGGCTGATGTCAGCTGGAGTGTGTGGGTCAGTGGGGGAGCTGTGACCTTGTCAGCGATGCTCTTGGCGTGATTATCCAGCCACATTCTGGCATGACTCAAGGCCCGGCAGAGCGCATCACTAAGTCCTGCGTCTACGTCCTCGTGTGTCCAACGCACCTTTCCTTTCTGCAGGAGCAACTGTTACCGTGACAACCGCACAGGATGCAGGGTGGCAGTGGTGTTGAGCAGTAACCATGGTATCCAATCTGTTATATCCATCTCACGTGTCTTTGATCCCACACAAACAGCCTGTGCACGCTTCTGGAGCACAGGCTGTGAACTTTCAAGTGAATGTGGGATATTTTTGAAACCTGAGCTGATCAAAATGCTCCAAAATATGGATTCAAGTCACGAGAGAATACTGGAGGAAACACTGTGGCATTGGCGCTGGTATTAACTCATGTCACACCGACTACATTTCACTCTGTAGGTTTAGTTTTCAGCAATTCTATTTCCAGTGAACACATGAATAATTTGTGTTTGTCTCTCTCTGCATACATGAATGAATGTATACTGAACATATTACACAGCCTGCAGTGAGCACTGACTAAACCCAATATTGGAATTAAAACACATTAATGTTTCATTATGGCACATTACTGGGTTATCTCTCATCATGCAGAAAACCACTGGCCTCAATTTACAGCTCCAGTGAGTTCATGAGACACGATTCATGCTGATCTGCTTAAAGCCTGTGTTTTCTTCTGGTTTGCAGGGATGCACGTTTTAGGACTGGTGGCAGGACTGACTTCATGAAGTTTATGCTTTATTATTGTCGTTCTCTGTTATTGAAGAACAGCCTTCTCACACATCCCCCGCCTACAGGCTGGCGGGCAGCCTGATTCACAGTAAGTTTGCATGAAACTTTCCTGTTGAGGCAGATGGTCACCCTGCATGCGTTTGACTCTGGTGGTTTTTTTTTTTTTTTTTTCTTTTCTTCATGTTAAATAAGGATTTGGATTGCTAAAGTTTCATTGATACTCATGCCAGTATAGATCCTGCTGATGAATCTGATTCTTTAACGATTCCAGACTGAGTTTCAGTGACGAGAAATGTTTTCATAGACTGGTTTTTAGCCTCAGCACGGCTCCTTTTCTGTCTCAGATTCCAAAAATAACACTACCAACAGGTGAGCAACACCTCTGCAGGTGACACAAGCTTCTCCATTTGAAATTCAACAACTGTGCAGCTATTCACAAGTGTGAGTTCATCACTCCATCTCTTACCGTGAAAAGAAATGTTCCATCTCATGTCCTTTTGCAGTTGCATGCGTTTCACACGCGTCATGAAGTGCAGAAATGGTTCTGAGTTGGGGCTAGCTTTTGAATCCGCTGTCACGTTGCACTTGCTCATGATGGAGGATTGCACCAAAGCGGAGTACATACATGTTTGTTTAAGATTTGATGCAGTTTGTTGGGTCTCTTTGGAAGACTGTTGCTTTTTGTAAGAAGTGCCTCGAGTTGGCTTTTCGTGAACTGGTGCTATGCCAATAACTTTTTTAAAGCCATGTTTCTGGCTCCAGGAAAGATGAAAACATTTTAACACTCAGCCGGCCTTGTTGCAACATCAAGTTTGCACGTTTTTATTGCACAAATGCACTTGACTCTGTGGTTTAACATTGGAATTTTATTGTGATAACACAGAGAAATTAAAAGGAACATAACTAGTTCCTCATTCATGATATTTCTTCTAGGATACTGAAACTTTTGCATTTGTGTTATTCAAATTATAATTATGGGGCAGCATTTTTGCTTTTGCTAAGTCCTCTTGTCTTGTATTACACACACACACACACACACACACACACACACACACACACA
>JAOWBL010043251.1:0-26055 GCA_028564865.1 Zenarchopterus dispar | reverse complement strand
TATATATATATATATATATATATATATATATATATATATATATATATATATATATATATATATATATATGAAATCTTGCATAAATTCGATTATCTCCTAAAGGGGTGGTCCTCACGCTGGTGATCCCGGCGGTGAGCTCAGGAACTGGAGCTGGGATGCTGAAATCTCCACTGGTGCCCATGGGATCAGCTCATGGACACACGGGGCATGTTCGATTCCTGACATCAATCGAACTACCGGAAGGGTTTGACATGAACTTCCCTCCCACAACATCTGACTCCACAGGTACTCAAATGCTGACCTGAGCCACACTTTAATAAACTCGAGCTTCACCCTTACATTTTCTCTTCCTCTTTGAACCCCGTCTCTTCTTCCTGGACTGTAGGAAATCCATCTCAGACCAGCAGCACCATCGATGGGAGCCTTCAAAGGCGCGACTCGACACATCGCAGAGCCTCCACCCACATCCCTCCAAAAACCAGCCATCTCGTCATTTCTGGAGGAGACGGCTACGAAGACTTCAGACTGACTAATAGCAGTGAAACTGTTGGACGGGACGACAGTACTAACCACCTTTTGCTCTGGAGGGTCTGAGACAATCGAATGCCGAATCTCCCTCTAGCAGACATCAGCACTCAACCTCCTCTCCTTTAATCTGATAAGACTCTTCACTTTCTTCTGTTGTCACTTGGTCTTTAGCTCAGTCCACCAGTCTCTGTGTGCATAATACAGGTGTTTGCTCCCACCTGGATCTACAATTAATACAGTAACATCAAACTGAGTCTTGCTCTGTCATGTTTCTGATGCTGTCCACGTGTCTATGAGTATAAGCTTAAAAAAGTGTCTGTGGGCTTATGTTTTTACTGAAAGAGAAGACAGAGATGAAGCACACTTTAACAAATAAACACGCTCAGATGGAGAACAAATGAAGAAGACACAGACATCAACTTCTGCAGAATGTCGCTACACAGGAGAATGAAAGGACGTTTGAGTCAACGACATTAATGAAGCATCACGTGCTTTGAAATCCTGTTATTTTTGGACTTCAGTGCTTCACTCCACCTTAACTTGAACTGCAGAAAATAAACCTCCAGATAATCAGAGGTAAACGAGTGAATGAAGTGAAAACCTGAGTTATGTATTTATGTTTTTTTTTTTTCATCTAAAGTTCCACATGAGTGCAGAGATTCAGGTGATCTGTGAGCTTTTTTTAGGAGTTAAGGACAAATTGTTTTGCGCCTTTTAAACTGATTGGACATATCTGAACAACTACATTTGAGAGGAGATCTCTCTGACTTCAAAACGGAGGTGATTTGATCAATCACGCAATCGCTGATCATTGAAGTGGGGCTGCTGCAGTCATCATTCCTCCTGCAGAGGGAGCGTGAGTAAGCATCGTTTTAACTTGGTATGTGATGGCAACACTATGAAAGCACACATATTAATGCACAGCCTTACTCACGGAGTCTGTAGACTTGAGTTTTCTGCAGATACTCACATTGTATTTTTTTTTTTTAATTTAAGTTTCGCTGACAGTTAAAGACTACATAAATGTAGAGAGGAAGCAGTGTCCCATTACTGTTTGGAAAAACAAAAAAAAGAAAGAAAAGTGCATTGGGGACATTTCTCTTTAACATGACTATGCCAAAGCCTTGTATGTGTTTCTTTTGCCATGAAACTTCAGTTTATTAAGCGTTCTGTCATGTCGGGCAGGGGCTCTTTAAAGATGACGCTAGGCTGTTGTAGCAGATAAAGAAAGTTATGTACAGTATTTATGGTTTTGATTTTAGCGCCTTCTTTTACAGCACTTAATTTATATACGATGTAGCTTTCAGTTTTTCGTTTTTGAACTGATGAAGACAGAGAACCCTGCTTGATAATGAGAATTAGATAAAACAGCATAGTTTGGCTCAGGTTGGGCACACATGCACTCTTGGGGTGTAAGGACGCAGTTCCCTCGTGGTCCGGTACGATTCACAATACAGTGTTCTTGCTTTGGAGATGTGCGATTCCTTAAATGCTGAGAAACAAGAGGAAGTGTTTTTTTTTTTTTTTTGTTCTCACTGTGAGATGTTGAATCAGACCCATAACTTCCCCTTAAGGCTTGCTGACAGACAGAGAACAAAGCCACTTTGTTGCCTGTTTGGGTGCCAAATAAGATTTGCACCCTTGAATCAAAAATAGAAAAAAATGATGAAAAAATGATCACAAATTAGACGCTTGTATATAAACAAGAGATGGCATGTCAGAAGGACATGCTTAGCAACTGCACGTGCCTTCAGAAGGCTAAAAGTTAAGCCATTTCACACAGGAACACACACACAGTGAAGAATCAGCTCTCCTTGGTCCCACAGCAGATGTCTGTGGAAGTGACCTGTCCTTGCACATATGCATACACACACACACGAGTTCACCTCAGGCTTTGTGGGTTAAGCAGTGATTGTCTTTGATCCCTCCAAGCCTAGAAAACCTTGTTGCACTTTACCAGCCATCTAGGCTCTTTACTTCAGCTTTCCCAGTTCCTAATGCATCCAAATTGGACTGTCGCTCCCCCTGTAATGAGTAAGAGGATTTGCTACCTGTTGTGGTATCAAACTAGCCAGAAAGCCTCTGCAAAGGTAGAAATGCAACTGCCTGAGTGTCCTATTCAGTTTGTTTTCAGTTGAAAAGAATAAAAAGAGACTTTGTTTTTGTCTGTCCACTGGCCACACTTGAAACAGAAATTCCCGAAAAATCTTAACAAAGAAACTAGCTCACCAGTTTGGGAAACGTCTTGCTGAAAGTTAGAAGATTGAAACAAATCCCAGTTGGTGATGGAAACGTTGAGGTAATGGCGATTCAGGAAAAAACCCACATTGTGGGCTTTTTTGATGGAGGCTTAGCTTTCCAAGCTGAACTGATCATCCTCTCTAGTTGTAGCTTCTTTGTTCCAGGATAAAGTTTGCTATCATGGTCAGCTGATCTCCTTAAAACAGGTTATTCAGTTTCCTGTACCGTTAAGAAAACCTGTATTTTTATCCTCTGTACGCCTCAGTAAAACTCTGACATTTGTGCTCTCTAAGTGAAAAGCTGCCAGGTTCTCCACAAATGTCGGCTGTGGAGATCCCTGCATGAGTGGAGTCAGTGTATCCATTTGCCGTGGAGGATTTCTGCATACTTCTCTTAACTGTGAGTTAGACTGCTGAACAGCCCTCAAAGGTGTCTCTTGAGTTTTCTTCCTGCACGGTGTACTCTGATGAAAAGATGCTTCTGAAATCTCCATCAATGAAGCACTGTGCTCGATAACTTTCAGCTCAGACTCTTGAAGTCGCATTTACTATTTGTACATTTCCTCAGCTGCCAGACAAATACAAATAACAGCTGGAGCAGTTAAGGTTTTGAACCAAAAGAAATTAAACTGAACTAACTCAGATTCTACATCCTATATCCTAGGTATGAAGCAAAAGTCATGTTCATGCTGATTTGATCAAGGTAGAAAGAAAGAAGCACATATTAAAAATATAATGTCACTGTAACCACCGACCTGTACGTCGCCGCCTCCTGCCCATATGTGAACTAAGTCTCATTGTTGTAAATATTGGTACATATTGCCTCTTTTCTGTAAAAAGTTCACCCACAGTCCTCAATTGTTGATATGAACCTAATGGCATATTTTTATATATTTGTGTAAGGTTTGTTTGTATCTGTATTTTTTCTTCTTCTCTGGCATGCGCTGTTTCAATTATAACTGTCACAGATCTTTATAGAGGTCAGCATGGTTCCTGTTAAAATGAGGATGACTGACTTGAGTTTTACTATTTATGTTGTCACTTTTAGCTTCAAAATATGCTGGTGTTTGCTTTGTTACTGACATCCACAAAATGGAAAAAAAAAAAAGGAAAACTCAATTTTTGCGCTGCCACTTTTCTGTTTATCTAACTCTGACTGACGTCTTGCTGTTGTCATGGTAGCGGTCTATCAGAGTTACTTCCTGTATGTAGCTGTTTCTGGTTTGTCACTGTGGGTTTCTCTTTGTAATTAAATCATTTCACTGGTGATAGTTTGTGCTTGTTCTCTTAACTTGCAGCAGAGTAAGTTTGGTGAAGGTTTTCTGTCCTGGCTCACAGGTTGATTTTTACAAGCCCCACCCCCCATCCTCTGCACCCCCCTCCAAAAGAAAAAAAAGTTGAAATGATATACCAAATACCACTGTCTCCAAAGCAAGGAAACGAAAAAGTATATTGCCATATGTAACTTATTTATCACATGGTTTTAATGGATATGAATAATTTGTGTCAGAAACTTCTGTAACAGGATGTGATTACCACTCTGATGGATCACCTCTTTAAACTTGGGAACTGATGAGAGCAAGTACTTCAGTTTTGAAAGTGAAATGTTTTCCTTTATTGCTTGTTTGGGGCATTATCTTAGGCATTTTTGTTACACAGTGCATAAAGTATTTATGATGGTTAAAAGGTCTTGACTGAAATTGATCAAGTTAGCACCTTTTTGTACTTATGTCATGAATAATGAAAGAGGATGGGGTTTCTTTTTTTACATAGTTGTGTATTGTTTGTGTGCTATCTCGGTTTGAATATGCCGTGAATTTAACTAAGCAAGTAGGTATAGGCTTCCTGGTGCAGAAGAAAAACTTGGTCTGGATGAAAAAAATACTTGAATGATCCTGATTGAGGATTACTTACACATTTGGTGAAATCTAACCAAAGAAAGTCAAACATAGACTTCATGACATAGAGTTATGGCAAAAGTAAGGCCATTTCCAAGTATCCTATGTGAAGAGCACTGTAGTTATTAAACGAAACATCTGTGTAGTATGAAGAAAAGCATTTCTTAGTGAGATAATAATGATAATAAAAGACTTCAGTTTGATAGGGAGCATTAAAAGTTTGTTGCATCAATGGAAAAAGGTCATTTGGTCTGATAAGTCCAGATTTATCAGACAAGCTGCAGATAATGTGGTGCACCCATCACACCTCCCGATGAGTCTGTGGAAGTAGATTTATAATCTTGAATTGCTTCAGTAGTTTGGGTCTAAATGAGGTCAGCTCATTTGTTTTTTCAGACCAGATTTTTTCAACACCCTGTTTTTTTTTTCTTCCCTGATGGTACAAGACTATTCCAAGATAAAAAATAAATAAATACATGGATTAATCTCACTCAAACTGTGAGAGATCAGCCATCGCAGAGCCCAGATCTTAAACCCAATGTGTCGTAGCAAGGGTGCTGGAGAAGACTGCAACGCTTCAACTCTCATCATCAAAAAGATCTTGAATGGAACTCTGTATGGAAATTTATTAAATTGAAGTATATTATAGTCAATACAGGCTGTAATCAAAGCTAAAGTTGTTAAATAAAATATTAGCATGTGCTTCAACCTACTCTTCCCCCTCTGTTTTGGCCAGGAATTGTACATTTCAAGAATATTTAAAATACCATCTCAAACCTTTTTTTTTTGTAGACAGACACATAAACTCTCAATCGACTGAAATCCTCGCATTGGCTGTCCATGGTAGACAAGGAGATTTATCTTAAATGTTTTATTCATGCCAAAATAAGTTAACTTAGATCAACGCAGCACACATTTATAAGACATTCAGTTGTGATATCACACTGCTGTAAAAAGCGCATGAATTGCACAAAGACCTCCTCGCAACCCACAGAAAGTGACCAGAACAAAGTTATCTCTGTGGTTTTTCCTTCAACATGACTCAGTGCTTCATTCTACTTTAACCCACTGACCCTACAATGAACTTTATTGTGATATGATAGTCCTACAGTGTGTAACTGAATGCAGCCCATTCAGACCACACAAATACAAATATTGCCATTCCCCCATGAGACACATCCACAGACAGAGTTTAAGTGTAGCAAACAGTACAGATCTGTGTGTGATGACTGAAAGAGGCCGGAAAAGCAACAGCACAATGATTCATCTGTGTCCTAACAGACTGATAACGTGAGTCACTAACTGATGCTGACTTGTGGAAATCTCTGTCATTCACAAATGTAATATTTTACACCATTACATTGGAGGTATTGGGGGGAGGGGGGATCTCTTGTGGCTTATGGATAGTATGTAATAGATAAATGAGACTTTTCCAAATATTTTATTACAAAATTTCAGAAGATATCTTCACATTAGCTGTGACATATCTTAGGCTAAAGGAAGGATACATAAATATTTGCATGCAAGCACATAATTTCTTTTATTGCTATAGGCTAAGTCTGCTTTAAAACCATTTAAAAATATATTTATTGCTTTTATTCAGATGCATGTGTGTATCTAGCTTGGATGGTTGGAAATTAGCATGTCATCTGCCAAATGAAAGTTTGAGTAGTGGTAGTTCAGTTCCCCCAAACTACCAACCACTGTGGCTGGTATATTACAAAAAATAATAAAAGAAATAACAACAGGGCAAATTTTGACATTTAACAAAAAAGATTGTATTCCGAGCCCATTTATTTCACCCGGACACTTTAAGTGAGACACAATAGGTTACCATGGCAACACAGGAACACGCCACCAATACACTTCTTATTTCGTGCCACATAAACAGGAAAGAAAGAAAAGAAATACGAAATACTGTCACTTTATCCCTGTTTATATGAAAGGCGGCATTTTTTCTTTTTTTTTTTAATAAAAAAAAGGGGTTTTTCACATGATAATGGTCAATTCCACAGTTGAATGTATGTCGGAAAAACCCAGACGATGTTCTTGCCCTCAGTACACTCACAAGTCAAACAAAATGAACATCTTTATTTTTGAGAAGAGCACTTTAAAACTGAAACATTTAAAGACTAAACGTTATCTAAGTACCAAAATCAACATAAAGACCATTATTAAACCAATTAGAAACCTAAACACAGTACAGATATATTGTTTAGAAATACCCAAGCGATTATGAAATTACAAATGGTAATGCAGGTAAGCTGTCTTTTTTTTTGTTATTGCTTCTAAAGATAAAATGTCATATCTATAAAACAGATTAAGAATAAAATCTCATTCGACAAGAACGTGCTTTGATCTTGGAGCACTTACTATATGATTTGTCATTTGTAGTCATATCTTGAAATGCACCTATGGCATTTTCAAAAAAATAGGTTAATTTTATTGACAAATTTTAGTGTTTTGCAATTTTTAAGTTTTTGGGTCTGCCCATGAAAACAGCTAAACGTATTTGGTCCAGGTATTCACCCGCAGCCACCTGCCTGTGAAGGCAGCGGAGGGTGAGTAGGGGTCACGTGAGCACACCGCGATCTGTGACTGGGGTTTCGGCTTGCAACGGTGACGCACTATGAGCTCACTGAGCCAACTCTGTGTTTATGTCCCCTTACACATACAAACACACACACACTCAGAGGGAGAGGGGGCAACCTCGCTAACCGGTTTTGTGGTTTTCATCCATTCTCAGCCGTTTTAATTGCACCTGCCAGTTCAGCCCTCCGTAGCCTACGAGGCTCTTCTTTGATAACGGTCTCCAGCTACATTTTTTCCACCAAACCGGTAAGTCTGCCAAGTTTTTCTTCTTCTTGTGGGTTTCAATTTTTTTTTTCGAAACGTAGGAGTAAGGATGTAGACGCCGGTAGTTAAGTTTTCTCGGGATCGCGCGCGGATGTTGTGCTGTCGTAATGTGCAACTTCTGGTGGAGAAAAACTGTCAGGACAATAAATAAATAAAAACAACAACAACAACAAAAGGTAAATGTTCATGTCTGTTATAGATTTATATGGTGTAATCCTTATAATGCAGGCTTATGGGCTAATTCTACTGGGTTGAAATATACAAATCCCTGTCTTAGTGATTTTAAAAGTTTAACAAAATAACTGTAATTTAACTAATTAGATAGTCTACAGCTGTGAAAGCCTCCACGTACTTTCCTTTCTAATGACATAGTAACCGGCATCAACGTTTGACGCATCGTCATGAGTACGTGATGACCTCACTGCCGCTATGACCCTCCTCCTCTTCTTTTTAATACATTTAATAGCCATTTTCTTATTTTAAAGTTTTTTTTTAAACGATTTTAGTTTAAGGCAATGCATTTACAGGGAAAAAACCATAATGTTGGAAGCATAAATATAAAAATCAAACTTTTTTTTTTCTCCTATACGTTGTTGACTCCTCCTGTAACCATTCATTTGGGATGATCACCATCTGATATGCACCAGACTAAAGTGGTTTTGGCAAGATGTATTGCTGCGTAGTGAAACCCACAGCAATGAGCAACGATGGCAGAAACCCAACTCACACACACACAAATGCACAACCGCCCATATGAGACTGTCATCTTTGGCTGAGTGTACCCATTGTCTGTGGCCAAATTCCTACATGCCTGTTTCAGTAAGAGGGTTTTGACATCTCACACCCACTTCCACCAGGAATGGACCACATAATGCAGTTTCAACAGCTCATCCTTATATTAATGCAAAAGACTTTATTCATCAGTCACATTGTTTTTTTTTCTAAGAGAAGACAGGCTTTGTTATAGTCCATGTGTCAGCGTTTCTTTTGACTCAGTGAAAGACCCTTTTAAAGGATGTACTTTAGCTTGCAGTGCTGAGCTTTCCTTTCTTTACTTCATTTATGTAGCTCAGACATAGCAACAGAACAAATCAGTCATAATCTGTCAGTTGGAGCCAATACATTTTGAGCAACAGCTAATTTGACTGACACTCCAGTGGGAAATGAATAAAAGAAAATGTAATAAAACCAACAGGACAAATTGCATTTCTTGCAGTTCTTGTCACACTGACATGGTATTACATTTATGGTGAGGTCACGTCATACTGCTGCAGAGGTTATGAAGTAGGGTTCCTAGCTATGGTGGACACTCATTGTTGGTCAACATGGAAGCATAAATCACGCAGGAGTTTGGACAACACAACATTTAATTTGATGTAATGGGGCTTTAACTGAAACATTTGAATATTCAGTCAAATTGTGACAACTGTTCGATGAGGTTTCAGCCTACTAAATGTACTTTTCAAAGATATTACTGTTTTTATTTTGGAAACAAAAACAGCACGCCGTTATCATGTAGCTCTTCTCTGAACATGATGACTTTATCCTTTTTGAGATATTTCACAAACCTGTGAGTTACATTGCCCATCTGGCATTTATTGTGCTTTCCTTATTGCACTGAATGTATTTAGTGGAAGGACACTAACTCATCATCTGCTAAGAGTTTAGAAGATGGTAATAGGTAATGAATCACCTATTCAGGTGAGTTCTTCTGCTCACCTTTCACATATCCATCAGGTTTCATTGAATTCATCACTTTTTTCTTTATCTTGCTGGTGATAGTTTTAGTTTTAACTGAGAATACATTTGAGATTACGTTCAATATACAAATGCACCCCTTCACCTCTAAGTGTGTGAGAGGGCAAGTGGAAGTCAAGGACTTAAGCTAAGCTTTAATTAACTCATCAGTCCTGTCATCTGTCTGCACAATTGTTCCAACCAGCGTGGTTGGGAATCCCGCCCGATGGTCTTCCATCCCCGTGCCTCAGCTGCCTGCCCGCCTGCCTCTCACAATGTCAGCCAGGAGCCTCTGTGCCAAAGACAGCGCACTGACCGGCCACAGTTCCTTATCCCGTCTCGCTCAGCATCCACACACGCAGACTGTGGGAGGGTTGGATAATTATAGAGGGACATGGATACAAAAACCTGGATAGACGTTGGCATGAAGAAGCAGACAAACTCACCTCCTGACCTTCTTACATGCACTCACATTATAAATATGCACACAGTAAACACCAAAGCTTATTCTAAATTGCACAGCACTTTCTTATTTTTGCATTGCCGTTCTTCCTCCAAGGATGAGACAATCCATAGGTGTGATCACATTTTTTTTTTCTTGTGGTTTAACAATGAGTGAGCAAATTGCAGGTCATGCTGTATGGGCCTTTCATAAGTCATACCTTCTCTTTTAAATTGCTCAGATATAAATCCTCCAGATTGTGAAAAAGAATCACTTTCTGAATGTCTCGGCTCTTGTTTATCTGAAGTTTATAAAGAGAAACTCTGTTATAGTATCTTATCTTTTCTTGTTGTTTACAAACAGGAATGTTGATACTCTTCTGATCCCAGTATACACTGAAATAAAATGGATAAATATATATCAGTTTTTAACATGCACATTTGAAAAAAAAACAACTGTCAATCAAAATGAAGTAGAGTGATTACACCTTGATTGTTTATCTTCAGAGATCTGCTTTGTGTGACTCATGGTTCATAACAGCATGAACAACAATCAACAACAACAATCTTAAACGGAGTGTCTTTTATGGTTGCTCTAAACCAGGGGTTTCCAAAGTCGGTACTCGAGGGCCAGTATCCTGCAGGTTTTAGATGTTTTCCTGCTTCATCACACCCTGATACAAGTGACTGTGTCATTATGTGCCTTCCCAACATGGTGGTGATGATCATTAATTAGAATCCGGTGTGTTGATGTAAGGAAATATCTAAAACCTGCAGGACTCTGGCCCCCGAGGACTGACTTTGGACACCCCTGCTTTAAACCAATCCTCTGAATTATTTAATTTGAATCAGTCAGCTCACAAAATGTCCAGTTCAGGTAATTTATTGATGATGAAACCCACTTTAGTTTTGTTGACTACGCTCTGATCCAGTCAATCCCCATTCCTTAGGTAAACATACTGATATATAGTATATGCATAACTTAATCCCTAAATTATCAGACTCAGAATCTAAGGGTTGAAGCTCAGGAGGAGGTGGGGTTTTTGAGTGTGGCAGTGATCATGGCAGGCAGGAGACATCAGGAGGTGTGAGGGACGAGTACCTCTTGCTCCTTGACTAGATCTATAAACTTGATGGAATAAACTATTCAGAAAGGTCAAAGCGATCATAAAACACTGCTCAAGATTGACTGTCTAAACCCAGGGGGTCGCCTCATCAATTGGACTCCAGGTGTGAAAACTACTGACTCAAAATGGGTTTTGTTGAAGTTATTAGTAATAAGCTTAATGTTTAATTAGCATGTTCAATAAAGAAATATATGACTGTGTGCCACCAGCCCTAAGTATCTTATTGTGGCTTTGACGTAGATCAGATTACATTTTTATGGGAAATAAATGCAGAAAACCACTTAATTTAATGGTCTGACATACTTTTTCTTGCCACTTTTGAAGATTTATAGTGTTAAAACATCCAAGGTCCTTACCAAGGTCTGCGTTGTATTATTTCACACAGAGGACACTGTTCTTGATACACCTGGCTTTTCAGAACAGACTTTTGATTTAACTTTTACAGTAGATGTTTACTATGCATTACATTTGTATAAAGTCAACTGTGTACCTTGCACATCTCACAGCTAATAATGATATCTTGAGAATTTGTCTTTTCATTTTTTAAATCAGTCAGCTGATGAATCTGAATAGATTGGGGCTTTTTAGAGGAGGACCATAAAGAGACAGGTTAAATGCAGCATTTCAGATAAGAGTGGGTGAGTTGTTGCAGTAATATGTAATATTAGAAAAATTGTGAAAACATTAATAGCAGTAAAAACATTTAAACATTATGCTGAGACACTATATTCACAACATTGCTTGGAAACATATAATAAAATTGGTTCAGTATGCACAAAAGCAGACCCTATTTGGTCTGATGACCTTTCCCCCTCTATCTGCTGTTGCTCCCTTACTGTACTGCATTTAATAACATAGTTGTAAAAATAGGCCTTTAAAGAAGGCGGAAAAACAAGCACATGTTCCTACCCACACAAGCAGATTCTGACTGGGGAAGATTAACTCTGAAAGCAACCACAGTCAGCCAGCTGAACTCGCCAGTGACCAATTGTTGGCTCTTAGCTACCAGAGCAAATCATATACCAGCATGTCCAAGCCGATCTTTTATCACAAGGCAGAAGTGATTGACAGTGTGAGTTTCTTGTGTTTGTGTGAATGTGTGTGGGCGTCAGTTTTTGGAGATGATTCATGCAATTGCTCGTATTTAAAATTCTACAGAAATGGTCTTTTTCAAAACAACCACTGAGTGATGGTATTGTAGCCAGCTATGCCGGAAACATAACCTTTTGTCTGTAGCTGGACTTTTATAGAGTTAACTCAAAATTAAGCACATTATGATCCACAAATATATGCTGATGTGAGTAATGTGCATGCCTGTGGTTGGGTTCCATGTTGGGGCAAATTATAGGCATGCAAAATTATAATGTTTTGCTTATTTTTTGATATGTAAACCCTCTCACCTGTTACCTGTTGAATACAAACTTACCTTTTTCATTGATTATCATATTATTGACAAATTCATTACAGTACCTAAGTCTGTTCTTGAGGTGCTGTCATAAGAAGTTACAGAGTTCTCTAATCAGGCTGTGATGCACTGTAGAAATGTGGATCCTTTTCATGTGGCTCTTACCTGCACTTCTTTTTCAGACCACATGCAACATACCTTTTCATGGCAGTTGTCTTTTTCAGTGACAAAATGTGCTTTCCCAAATGGCAAAAATTTTTTGAAAATCATTTGAGTATGATGAAAGCTCCAAGGTGTTAACATACAAGTCGGAGATTTGTTAAACAGGTCTGAACAGACCTGCTGCTAACTTATTATGTCATACCTTTGAAAACCTTCACAAGTCTTGTGATATCTGTGCCTTGTATAGTCGAGGGGTTTGTGGAACATGAGAGATCTCTACGACAAAAGGGAGATAGTTTTAATGTCTGGTCTTTGCTCTTCCTGGATTTGAGCTCTCATTACAAAAATGCTTGTGGAATCAATATCTTGGAGCCAGTGAACAACACATAAATAGTTTTATAATTTGGATAATTGTAGCTTGCATAGTTATACTCTTGAGTTAAATAAGAGTATAAATGCTAGTCTCCTAATGTATTTTTTCTTTTAAACACAATGAGACTTGCTTTTTCCTCTTATATTTCTCTTTTAACCCCACCCCTCCATCCTTTTTCAGCTCTCTAAAATTCATAAGACCTTTGCAACAGATATATGACTAAAAACAGATGGTATCATAAAAGCCTTGTTTTCTTCACCTGAGCTCAACTTCTGAGACATATTTCTCCTGTTACAAAAAACAGTAATTAACTAAATCCTTCTTATTTGTTTCCCAAATGGAGATAACAAGTTGTAAGTGTTGTTGTGAAAATGGGAATTGTTTTTCTGTTTGTGTGTGATTCTTGAAACAGTATGAGTGTACATATCGTGAATCACTGCTGAAGGTGTTTGCAACATGAGGAGTTGATTTACATCGTCTGTTAATTATGGTGATGATGTAAGGGAAAACGGCAAATCCTGGAAAACAGCTACGTCCTACTCTGGTTGCCCCATTAGATGCCTTGAGTATTGTTTTATTTTTAGAAGTACTTTGTAGTTGGTTTTTGATTGATTGAAAGATATCCGTGGCCTTGTCCTTTTATGCAAAATATTAATTAATTTAACACATTTAAATGGAAGCAAAACATTTTCTTTTAGTAATTTCTTGAAGGAATTAATAATAAAGCCTTGCCAAGCTGGAAAACAAGCCCAAATCATTATCCCTCCACCACTGAGCTTGCATCTAGCTTGAAATGTTTGTGCTGATACTCTGGTTTTCATCATGCTCTGTGCTGTGCATTGTGGCCAAACGTCTACATTTTAGGTTCGCCTGTCCAAATTGTGTTATTTTGAAATTACGGTGGTTATGTTCAAATGTAGTTATGAAATAGCCGAGACACCTCAAAACACGCTTGAACCAACTTATGATGAGACAGAAAGTGGGGAGCATTGTGGAAGATGGCTCTCATTCTCTCTTTAGCCAGTTTGAGCTCTGGGAGGTGCTGCAGGTTTTTCTCTGGCAACCAGGAACATTTATGAGACGTCATCCATCCCAGGTGCAATCAACATTCCCATTTTATCAAAGTGACTGACATTGACTCAGGCATCAATATGGATTTCTTTGCTTTTTTATTTTATGTTTTATGTGACCTTCTGTTCCTGTCCTGTTGCCCGGTCTCATTAAGTCCCTACATTTTGTTACCTAAAAACAGTTTTCCACCATGATGGATGATGAAGTTCAATTCAGTTCAGTTCAGTTTGATTTTTCTTCCTGTAGACTCTAAGATGTAATTTTGGGATATTTTGGAATTGCATTGTTTCTTTTCATTCAGGGATATCCTCTTCTGGATGGACTGGGAACTGCCTTGAATCTTTTGCAATTGTAAATACTCTTATTCATTGTAGAAATTGTTGAAGAAATTGTAGAAACTGGCCACTAACCCTTCTCCGTCTGATGTGCAGCAACAATTGCTTCTATAAGATTCTTCCTGAAGTAGTTTCTCCTTTCCATTGTGCTAATACACCTCTCAGTGCTCCACACCAGAAAACTGCCCAAACCTTTGCTTTTACAGAGATGGTCACACTTGCTTATGTTAAATTAAAAAATACAGTTGATTAGTAGCTCCTGGCTGCCACTTTCCCTGAAAATCCAAGGGAAGCAGTAAGGGTGCATTTAGATTTAACATACTGCATCTCTATTTTGACTTATTTTGTTAAATGAATAATGACATCATGTAATATACCATTTAATACAGTTAATTTAATGTTGCGTTTGCTTAATTTTAAGACCTGGTAAGAACCAAGAACCTTATCCATATTCCAAAAATGAGAAAGGACGTCTGTCGTTAAGATGACAGTATTTATTTGTTTTTCACTTTTGTCAAATACTATTGTCCTTTCTCTAATGGTGTTGGATTATTGCATATCGTTTTCAGAAATTTTTATTGTAAAAAAATGCAGAATGAGTTTCTATAACATAAGATCCTACACTTCCATTACTCTATGACACAAACCCACTCCAATGCCAATGAAAATGTACAACAAATTGTCTTGAACTATTCACCGATTTAAGAGTAACAACGCATTTTGTAGATTAGAACTAAATTGCATCTAAAAAAATGCATGATAAAGGGTCACTGAGAATTGAATGTTCCCATTTATTTAAACAAACAAAGTTGGTTGAGCCTAAAGTGTCTGTGTATTTATGGCTTTCAGTGAAATATGACATTTGTTAAGACCAAAGTTAAATAAACATTTCTGTTGTGCCACCAGTTATCTTTGTATGCATGGTTTGTTAGTGGTAGCTATAAAAATTAAAGCAGTTATTCAGCTTGTGCATTCAGCCTCTTCAAGTTTCTCTTTTTCTTCTCCTGTCAGCTCAGCCTTCCTTGTTCCAATTAGTGATGTCTGCAAGGCAAGGTGCATCAGAGACACAGGAGACGCCTGCTAAGTTTCTGCTGGTGTACAGTTCCACTGGAAAACATGACTGCTGACATCACACCAACCCAAGGACAGAGAGAAAGAATGGCAGAAACAAGAAAGATATGATGAGAGAAACACAGGGAGGAATAACACCTGCCAATTTATCAGACATCCTCCCATAGTGAGACGTTGTCTAAGCACTAACGTACAAAGTGTTGGCGTAAATCAGTCTTACATTTGCCAATAATGGGCACTTCCATAAAGTCAAACAGAGTATGGTTCTCCCAATACGCGTCGTTGTTATACACATGCACATTATCTCTTGGTCCACAAAATGTGTGATGAATAAGAGAGTATAATTACCTTAAACCTTTTTTTGCCACCTCAGTTCTTTTCCATTGTATTTTACTTCTTTGGATTGTAAGATAATACTCATGTGCATCACAAGGAGGTGTTCCCCAGAGCTACGAGAGTGTGTTTGACCTTGTGGGCTGAACAGGTAGCCATTACAGACATGGTTAGGTCTACTTACATTATGCCAGAGAGGGAAATCCAGTTTTTTCATCTGTCAGTTTTTGCGTGTATAGACTTGAGCATTATTTTTAATCCAAGTGAAGAGAAAAGCAGGATTTAATCGCTACCAAATGGTCAATGTTTATCTTTCCTGCAAAGTTAAAATTGCACATTGTTTTCAGAAATCTGAAGCTATTTAATCTTAGTATTTGATTCTCTGGACATCCATCCTTATTCTGCTTTATTCTGTCAATATGGAAAAAAATGCTAATCTTGACTTGGCCTTCACTGAAGACTAGTCTGTTAAAGCTGTAATAGATCATAATATTTGAAAGGTTTTGAAAATTGACCTAATTATGCCATGGATGAAACATGTTGTCAGTGAAAGTTTAGGAAAATGGTATATATGGTACATGTCTTACTCTCAGGAAAACTCCTTGATAAAGGGCTAGTGATGTGAGTTTAAAATTACTTACAGTGATATTTGTTGATGGTAGGGGTGGGAGGGTGCAAAAATTCAACCATGCTTCTAAAAAAAATTTGTGTCATTATGGGCATTTCCTTCAGTTATGGAGAGATCTTTTTCACATTTTTTTAGATATCAAAACCATATTGGAGCGTTACAAACTATAAGAATAGATTAGTTATATCACATCTTGTCTATGTCCCATCTTTGTTTTGGGCACTACCCAGGCTCATCTGCACCAGTGGCACCAGTATTGTTTTGCTGCCATTACTACAAGAAAGGAAATTCAGTCCAATTATGAACTCTAGTTTGACCTAATCATAAGAATTCCACATGAAAACATTGTGTTTATTTTGGTTTTGCCCTTTTATCAAATCACTCTGGCTGCTTTTTGTTCATATGTGCTATAATGTGTCTTACATCTTCAGAGTACTTGGTGTGTCAACTGGGAGAAGGGTAGACAAGGAGAGTTTGTGCTGGAATGAGTAAGTGCAGGAATTACAAAGAGAAAGAGGTTAGCTAAGTAGAAGTGGCATACTGAGGGGATGGAAGAGTATAGACAGGAGTACAAGGAAATGCAGTGCAAGGTGAAAGTAGAGGTGGCAAAAGCCAAACAGAGGGCATATGATGATTTGTATGCTTGGTTGAACAGCAAGAAGGGAGATACTGATCTGTACAGGTTGGCAAAGCAGAGAGACAGAGATGGTGAAGGACAAAGAGGGAAATGTATTGACAAGTGTCAGAAGTGTGACAGGAAGATGGAAAGAGTACTTTGAAGAGTTGATAAATGAGAGAATGAAGACTAGAAGAGGTGACTGTTGTGGATCACAAAGTACCAAAGATTAGTAAAGGGGAAGTTAGGAAGGCATTGAAGAGGATGAAGAGTGGAAAGGGAGTTGGTCTTGATAATATACATGTGGAGGTATGGAAGTGTCTGGGAGAGGTGGCAGTTTTTGACTCCGTTGTTCAACAAGATCTTAGAGAGTGAGAGGATGCCTGAGGAATGGAGGCGAAGTGTGATGGTCTCAATCTTTAAGAACAAGGGAGATGTGCAGAGTTGTGGCAACTACAGGGGAATAAAGTTGATGTGCCATACAATGAAGCTGTGGGAAAGTGTCATAGAAACTACACTAAAGATAGAAGTGAGCATTTGTGAGCAGCAGTATGATTTCATGTCATACTGCGAAAAAGTACTACAGATACAGTGTTTGCTTTGAGGATGTTGATGGAGAAATACAAGGAAAGCCAGAGAGAGCTTCACTGTGTTTTTGTAGATCTAGAAAAAGCTTATGGCAAGTGCCTAGAGAGGAACTGTGGTACTGTATGAGGAAGTCTGGAGTTGTAGAGAAGTATGTTAGAGTGGTCCAGGACATGTATGAGAGCTGTGGTGAGGTGTGCCATAGGTTTGACAGAGGAGTTCAAGGATGATGTGGGACTGCACCAAGGATCAACCATGAGCCCCTTCTTGTTTGCTATGGTGATGAACAGGCTGACAGATGATGTCAGACAGGAATCTCCATGGACCATGATGTTTGCAGATGACATTGTGATCTCTAGTGAGAGCAGAGAGCAGGTGGAGGGAAATTTGGAGAGGTGAAGGTATGCTCTGGAAACAAGAGGTATGAAGGTGAGCTGCAGCAGGACTTGTGTGTGAATGAGAGGGATGCAAGTGAAACAGTGAAATTACAGGGAGAAGAGATAAAGAAAGTGGAGGCTTTCTTTACTTAGGGTCAACAGTCCAGAGCAACGGATGGTAGAAAAGAGGTGAAGAAATGTGTACAAGCAGGTTGGAATGGGTGAAGAAAAGTGTCAGGAGTGATGTGAGATAGGAAGGAAAGATGTACAAGACAGTGGTGAGACTGGTGAAGTTGTATGGTTTGGAGACTGCGGCACTGAGGAAGAGACAGGGGGCAGAGCTAGAGGTGGCAGAAATGACAATGTTGAGGTTCTCTTTGGGAGTAACAAGGATGGATAGGATCAGGAATGAGTACATCAGGGGGACAACACATGTTAGATTCTTTGGAGATAAAGTCAGAGAGGCCAGACTGAGATGGTTTGGACATGTGCAGAGGGGGGATAGTGAATATATTGAGAAAAGGATGTTAAGGTTGGAACTGCCAAGCAGGAGGCCCGGAGGAAGACCAAAGAGGAAATATATGGATGTAGTAAAGGAGGACATGTGGGTGGTTGGTGTGAGAGGGAAGGATGCAGAGGATAAGCTTAGTTGGAGACAGATGACTTGCTGTGGTGACCCCTGAAGCGAGCAGCCAAAAGGAAAAGAAGATTCTATCCAAGATTACATCTATCCAAGATGACAGTTGCATTTAATGACAACTTCATACTGAAAGGACTGCAAATGTTTATATTGTTCTTGAGCCCCATTGATGTTTTAGTCATAGCGAAATATGTTTTACTCATAACACAAGGGCTTTGAAATTAATTAAAAATTCATGGAGTTGTTCTCATTTTATCACCCCAGCATTGAGACAAGGCTCGTGAAGGTTTCTTGAATTTTTTTTTTTTTTGTAGTATTTATTTTCTCATCAATTTTATCTAGTCTTGACCATTTACCTGTTAAAGTAAGGGTTGTATTCTATGTCACAACCAATCAATAAAGAAGTCAAATAAGCAAATAGCTCACCATTTGAAGTGTTTATTAGTTCACCTCTCCAAGTTTGCAAGTGAAATATTGCAGATATGAAACATCTATGTGTCTAAAGGGTTAGACTTGAACCTAAAAAGATAAAATGGTCTCATGTCTACCCAGAATCCTTCTGTGTGCTTGACAAAGACTGCTTATTATTCTGAAGCCCACAGCATGGTGGCCAGATCCCTGATCTCCCCTGCTGCTCAGTCATCTTAAACTGAAAGGGGAGACGTTCCACTCATTCTTGTCTTTCCTCTTTTGTGGTTCCTTCCTTCCTTCACAGCTTCATCCAGGAGGATTTCTCAGCTCAGCTGCAGTATGACATCAAGGAGCCAGAAAAAGATGTCAAACACATTTAGCTCCTCCTTGCCTCCAAAACCACCACAGAATGGAATAATGTCCATGTTTTTGTCATCTCTTTGCCATTACTTCTTTATTATGGCTATTTTTAGCTTCCCTGAACGAAACAGAAAATGTGACTTGTCATGTGAGATTGTAGTGACTTGTTATTTATATGTCTCAAATAACAGCACAGAGGTTTTTGGATAATTACTGTTATACAAAGTTTAGGAAAAGTCACCACACTCCTCTCCCTTTTCTTTGATGTGTCTTAAAAATTGTTATCCTGTTTTGCTGTTTTCGTCCAATCGCATAAAATGACGAAGGCACTGTGGTCACTGCTGTCTTTTGGCATCTTTGTTGTGTTTGCTGAGATATTCTGAGAGGTGTTAATGTCCTTTTGCATCCTGTCCTTCCTCCTCTTAAGTCTCCTCTTACTTTGCCTCTGCTCCTTTTGTGTGTCTTTCTTTTTCCCTTCATCTGCCTTTTCAAACCACTCATCCATCTGACTGAAGCCTCCAAACCAAAGCACATGGCAGACACAGGCGTGAAACAAGTTGGGGATATGAAAAGGGAAACGTGCAGACAATAAAATGAAATGACAGGACTGACAGCTCAAACAAGCCGGCAGGGACTGGAAAAGCATGTGAAAGACTAATAAACGAATCCAAGGATGTGAAACAATGTTACAACAAGCAGACAAAGAATTCTAGTCTACGTGATTATGTAAAGTCCGGGTTGAAAACTGCTGAAAGAATGACTTCTTAGTAGATCTTACACACACCATTTGTGGACAAGTCCAACAAAATATCATTGATATTCTTGTTAGCAATACCTGTTATTCGTTTGGATTTATTGACCAAGAAGTGAACAATCGACACAAAATAGTGTATGAACCACTTGGAATTAAGATTTTTTTTTTTTTTGTTAAAAAACATCATTCTCATGCCTATATTGAACACAGCTATTAAACATTTATAATGCGGGAGGAAAATAGGTGAAAAAGTTAAGATGCTAGTTAAAGTTCCAGTAGCTGCACTAACTTCAGACAATCATTTTTGGTAGTTCTGAGTCAGGCCAGCCTGGTTTACGGTACTGCTTCAGCTCAGTCTCATTTGTATGATTTCTGTTTTGTTTGTTTATCATAAACAATTCTGTGATGGATTTACCAAGTGCCAACAATCTTACTTCTGTATTCAGGCTGATATGGTAGTTGCAAAAACCTACAGCTCCTAGACTGGCTGCTGAAAACTGGCTGCAAAAGTGAGTCAATCTCTAACTTTGTAGCAGAAATAAACATATTTACACCCTGGTTCAAAAAATTGTTTTGGTCTCCATTGTTAGATTTCACATCCATGACAACTCTAGGGGGGTGTAATTTATTTCTACTTCATCAGGTGAATTTATATAAAGTAGTACATTTATTTCTAATATCAAGTTTAGCCATGTAGCCTTTTGATTGACAGCCAGGTTAGCCAATATTAACACTTCCTCATCAGTCATTGTGCCACGAAGCTAAGCAAAGCGATCAGCAGTTTGTGCTCAGTGTCAGCTAAATGCAGCAGTCAGATCTAATCTCACCACTGAAACTACATCTGAAATGGGCTTTACTTTTATGCTTAGGTTCGTGTCCTGCTGCACCACCTAACTTCTGCATGACTTCACCTGGTGGATAATCATCCTTATGATCCTGTAGGATACTTTGGTGAACTTGACAATTTGTTTTCCAAGTGGCCCAGGCCCTGAGCTAGTGCAGCAAACCCAAATAATGGTTGTCCCTCCACCATGGTTTGCTGTTTGGATGTTATTTTTTTTTTGTTGATGAGCTGTGCCCTCTTTGTGCATACATGGCTCCAAACAGTTCAAACTTGCTTTCATCAGTACACACAAAACTTTCCCAGTAGCCTTGCAGATTACCAAGGCACTCAAAGACTTTGGTTGGAAGATTTCGTCACATTTGAAAAGAGGATCACAAGTTATTTCTGTTTGAGTTTATTTTACTGTACATATATTGAGATGTTGTCAGTCTTCTCATTAAACTCTCATCAAGAAAGACAGTGATCTTATTTCTCCAAATGTTGAACCTATGGAGTAATGCACATTGTATGTATGAGTGACACTGTGTGATGAGCTAGGGACAGAAGGTCATGCATGGACATGTGAGTGGACACGTGCCTGTAAAGCCAGTGGAATTTCCACATGTGGCAGTCACTATTGTAGTGGTTTTTATGGAGAAAACATCAGACAGACTGGATTTTAATGTAAATGCATCACATGCACAGACACTACGAGGTTTTGGTTCCCTGGCTGTGAATGGTTGGCTTTGAAGGCAGTGGTTAGGCATTTCAGCAAATTTTAAACATCTTTTTTGGTCTTTTGAGTGTGCGCTACAACCGGCACCCTCTGGTCTTTACTTGTGGATAATCAGCAAGCAACTTGGCATACCCTGAATTAGATATACTAAATAGTGCACAATATAACAATAATGAGTAGTAAATGATTTAGCATTAACTCCACAATTTTACAGACATGCTGTATAATGATATGTCATGCATTCATCACTCAATAAGTAAGTTTTCTTGTTCTCCTGGATTTTAAGTTCAGCTGTTTCAGTGACTGCTTTTCTGGAGGTCAAGTGAGGTCCTCTGTGGAAAGCCAGCATTCTTCAGGCCCCGCAGCTCAGTCCAATTTGTTACTTGACACTTTCTAAAAACAGAGGTATTTAATTGTGGGTACCATTTTTGTTTTTCCTCTCTCTATCATTGTCGTTTCATTGATAATTTTTTTTTTCCTTTTTCAGTTGTGTGTGTGTGCATGAGAGTGCAAAACAGATGTATGTGCGTGTGTCTGACTTGTAATTAGCATCGTGCTCTGGTCTGTATGGCATTTTAACAAATGCTTCTATATATAAATATAAATATATATATCTTATTATCAGCCCAAAGTTTTAGCAGTGTCACTTCATGCCAAATTCTTGTCTTTCCATTTGCTCTCTTCTTCTTAATGTCTCTGGATTGGCCCCTGCCCTTCAGCTCTGTTCTTTTTCTTTTTTTCCCCCAAGCTAGTGGTTTCTCCGTTGTTGCTTTATCTTTCTCTTCCCCCCTAAAATTATGCCTTAGAACCCTGTCATTGGTATGATGGCCTTGGTGACTGGACTAAAATCATAATCTCGTTACATTTTTATTTAGTTGTTTGTGTTGGGCAGATTTTGGCGTTGGCAGGAGGTGATGGCATTCCAAATGTATGCAAATATAGTGTGTATAAGATCTTGTTACACAATCTCTGGACATATGATGTATTACTATTAGTTTATCAGCTTGTGTGTATACACAACACAAAACGATAGAATGAATGAGTTGCAGTGGAGAAGTGTTGATGAACCTGCTGACCAAGGTTAGAAATTGCTGTGTTTTTGTGCTTAGTCAAAGGTGAAGAGCAGCATTAAAGCAGCCTCACCCACACACATGTGCAATACACACAAATGTACTGCTTTGGCTGTGACAGAAGGGGCATGTGCTGAGGCTGTTAGGGGTGTGTCTGTGGTCACAGTGACAGTATAAGACACTCGCAGGTAGTCTGAGTTTTCATTCATCTACACAGACGTGTGTTTCATATCCTTCTATAACTTTTATATTAGAGTCAAAGGTTTGAATCTCTATAATAGGTACAGCTGTATAGATTTTATCATTTCCATTTTCAAATTTTTATTTTATTTTTTCAAATACATTTTTCAGTTTGATCAGGTGTTTGCAAAGCAATTGTAAGAAAGTTAGAGCATATATAAGCGTGGTCCTGATTCAGTGTTTGTAGCAGTCAAGCATCCTTCCTGAGTTGCCACAGCAACTGTTCCAGTCAGCTGCTAGTCTGGGGTAAGTATGCTGCTCAATCTTTCTCCTCTGATTTTTGTCATTCTTCCTCCGTCATTAGTTTCCCTCGTTGTTTGCTTTTTCCAGCAGATTTTGCCCAAATGCCTCTTTAGGTTTTTACTCTGGTCAGTGGCTAAGCATATTTGAGGCTAACCGCTCAGTCAATCATGTTTTCTCCTACTTTTGCAAACACAAAATGAATCATTTGGAACAATCAATCACTCTTGAGTATATTGTGCTGTGTTAGTGATCTTATGTTTCCAGTGATTGAATTGAATAACTGCAGAGATTGACTTTTGTACTTTATGAATCTCTTATTTATGTCTGTAGTTTTAGGATATATATCTAATATTTACATATTGCTATATTTTCTACAATAGTGAAATTTCCACCACAAATAACCTGCTGTATGGTGGCAGGTAGAGGTGTTCCATAATAATACTGGTGTAGTGTAGATTCAAAGCCCTGTAATTGTGGCTACAAATGAGACTGTAGAGAAAAGAAATTTTCTGGTATAAATGTTGTTGTATCTTGTCTAGTGTTTAATCAATAAAGTCATAGGGCACACACTGCAAAAATGATTTCCCTTAATTATTTTTACATCACAGAATTCCAATAGCAGCTTGACAAGATGTGATCATGTGAGATTTTTACAAGTTTCTGCAGTCTCAAATATTTAATAACTTATTTAATTTTTTTCCTAAGTGTAATTGGCATGTCCCCATCAAACATGGGTTTTAAGTATCATTGGACAAGCCCAGTTACTCTGGAGACTTGGAGAATCACAAAAACCAGAAGACTGATTGATAGATTTCTCCCCTACACCTTTAAATGTGGTCAACATGTTAAATTTTGGTATGTTTCATTAGACTCTGAAAACTAGAATCTAAGATTGAATCAGTGAGCCTAGACGTCGCAGCTGCAGCCAAAACTTAAAGGAACTGGTAATAACATAAGTTCAAAAGTTAATGAGTAACATCAGTATATAGAAACATTTACTGTAAGACCACATAGAAATGTAAGGAGGTGCTTTGTAGTGTTGAATGCCTTAGTCAAATATTTTCCAGCTCCAGTCAGTGTTGGAGATGAAAATGTTGTTTCACTTTACAATATAAAGGAGTGGTTTGACTATTTAAACAGATATAGAAAAAATAAAAAAATAAACTTTTTTTAAAGTCACCTTAATGCCTGGAAATACTCATCCCAGGGGCAACTGTTGGCAAATGAATGTGTTGCAGAATGACTCACTACATGAAATGTGCACGTGAGTATCTAAGATCCCAAATATAGCCACAGAAAATCCCTGGTTCATTCACAGCTGTGCCTAAAAAGAGGCTGATTCATGTTAAATGTTATTTACAGTTTTAATAAATGCCCCTTATCTAACAGTTACCACTGCACTCTTGATAAGTTTGAAAAATGACTCAGGTGTTTTTTGCCATGTGAGTTTGTGTGGTTTTTGTGAGTCAGCATTCTCGTGTACAGTGTGTGTTTTCTGAGTGTGTGTGTGTGTGTGAGGCAGTGTCATAAGGTCACTTATGTTTTATGTTATGACATGTTCAAGGGATCGGTTTTATTTTTTTTTATAATACTGATATTCTTATCAGTACTTGCCTCCATAATTTGAAACAAAAGTTAATAATATGATATGAAAAAAGGCTTAAATTAAGAAAAAAAAATTTAATAACTTTATGCTTGTCAAAAGCTAAAGAATAGATTGAGAGGTGGTGTGGTGTGGGGTGGAGAGGGGTACAAAAGGAGAAAGAAAAGGAGACAGAGAGATGACCAATAATGAACATATGTGAACAGGATATGATCATAGTGTAGTTGACTCACCCAAGAATACCCTAACATTTGTTTTTTAATTACCAAAATCAACATGTTAATACATTTTACTCTGCTTACAGGGAGTAAAATTAGCTGATCTATAAGTCATATATAAGTCATAGAAAAACTTAGTGAAAACTGTTACTTTTCCCTACATCTTCTGCAAAATGTACTATAACATGGATGATAAAATATGGCTTGCTGGGAATTTTTCTACTATACTAAAACAACCTAGATGCCATCAAAATGAAGGGCAGTATTTCTTTCACATATCCATTGTATCAGCCCTTCTACCATTATTTTTTTCCTGCATCATCTTTCCCTCACTAGGTTATGGAGCGTATATGGAGCGTCCAGCACAGCAGTTGAGGTGGTAGTCTGAGCCTGCCTGGCGTTGCATTTAGGGTCATTAGTCATTTTTATATTAAAAATTGAAAACTAAAAAGTGTTGTCAGGCTATAATTAAAGAGGTATTTTTATAACTATTCCTATACCTTCACTTGACGAGTAGAGCCAAACTATGTTGGGACTGGGAGGCAGCAATTAAGGTGCAGTGGCTTAAATACACAACACTGCATAAGGTTAATATGGTGTTTTATTTTCAGATATTTTAGGGTGTTGTTAGTGTTACCCCTTTTACAAGTCAGTATATTTTGGAATATACTGTATTTAAAGTTACTCCCCTAAGTTTAGTAGCGTGAGCCCATACTGATGAACATCTCACCCATTCAGTCATGACTGACTGTTTACACACACATGGATACAAGACACACATGTGGCTCAAAGGCTAGTAACACATTATATGTTCAATTAAAATGCTGGAAAAATAAGTCCCAAAAATCTAATTTTTGGGTTGAAGCCAATGAGGAAATTAGAAAAATTGCAGTTCATCAACTGACCACTAGAGGCTATCCCCAAATGACAGTCGATCTCCATTGACCTCCATGTTAAAATGTCCAACTTTACAATAGAAATAAACACATTTGCAGCTTGTTTTGATCTCCATAGCTAGATTTCCCATCTATCACAGGCATACAAGGGGTGAATGTGCTTGTGCCACGTCAGATAAAATTTCATAAAACAATAAATTTTACACACATCTATCTATCTATCTATCTATCTATCTATCTATCTATCTATCTATCTATCTATCTATCTATCTATCTAT